>JAUMHP010000035.1:783344-797033 GCA_032361065.1 Enteromius trimaculatus | reverse complement strand
CATTAGTTAAGCATTAATTAATGGTTAATTTATTCACAATTAAGCATTAGTTGAGCAAAAACACCCTACTAATTAATGATTAAAATGTCAAGTTAATCATTAATTACTAGTGTGTTTTTGCTCATCTAATGCATAATTGTGAACAAATTAACCATTAATTAATGCTTAACTAATGCATTTTTCTGACCCCCTATTCTGAAGTGTTTCAGAATAGGGGGTTATCATTATTACTAATGCAGTGCGCTTTCTTAAAAATATACAGAAGTATCTGAATAATTCACATTTTTTGCAATGTTTGTGTGGTGTGAAATTAAGGCTGATGGCTTGTTCCCTTTATTAATGAAAATGATGCTTAAAACAATCTAGCTTTTTATATTAGGGGATACCTTTTTATACCTTTAATGAATGTTTTTAACATTTACAGGCATAAATGTTATTGTATGTTATTGTATAAATGTATAAGCATTTGTTGTGAAATGTATGATGTCTTTTAATATTCTTTACTCCAGTCAGTTTGACTCATTCGTTTTTATTCTCAGGAGACGCCTACAAAATGACAGAACGACAAATGGCTTCTACTGAAAGGAGCCTACGTAAGTTTACATCTAAACTACTAAATCCCTGACTGTTTTCAGCATATTTATTTGTTCTGTAGTAACTGACTTATTGTTGTACTTATTGTGGCTTATACAGACTATTGTAGACCGCCTATATATACACTTTTATGCTGATACAGAGGTTATTACATTAGTTTTGGTAGATATTTCCTTTAAATGGCTCCACATACATTGTAAGATCATTCATTGTTAGAACTGCTGGTAGAGTTTTACTTGGAAAGCTTGATAAAAGGGCTAAATTATATCTAATTATTAAATATCCGAATATTAAATCATACTTTTATTACCTCATCTGGTAGTAGCACTAGCAACACAAGCTTATAAAACTTCATAAAATGTATGCGAAAGCCTCACATCTATACAAAAGGAGCATTCATTGTCTGATCATGAGAGGCAGGGGGTGTTTGCAGCGGGTTGTGTTTACAATGATGCTAGAATCTGGGTCAGGTGCATTACCTGTTGTCTGACCCCTCCTCGCCCTCCTCGCCCTCTTCGTCTCCTGTACTGTCTTGCTCCTCAGGTATCCAGGCTGATGATGACCTAAAGTCTATGTTTGTTGGTGCAGTGATGAGAAAAATCAAGTCTCGCACGTGGAAAAAGCAGCGTTATTTCCGGCTACAAGAAGACTGCATGACTATCTGGTACAAGAGCAAGAAAGCAGGAAATGCACACTCCACCTGTAAGTAGCGCTGACAGGATCCACAGTCTGTAATTATTAATCATTTATCCTAAGCAATATGCTGTTTAACAAGAACGGTCCCATATGCAAGTGGTGTCCAGTGCTTCTCCTGGAGGCTTTGGAGAGGAGAAGTGCAACATACCCTCCTAAAGTTTGTAGTGATCTTGAAGACCTTCATTAGCTGGTTCAGGTGTGTTTAATTGGGGCTGGAGAAAAACTTCTGCTGGAAGGTGGCCCTACAGGAGCAAGATTAGACTCTGCTGTTAAAAGAGAAACCTGAGTTTAAGCATCCTACTTAAGATTACAGTAGTGATAGTCCATGGATCAAATTTTCTTAAAACCAGCCTTAAACAACTGCACTATTACCCTAGGCATAGATATAGCAGCCATCATCTAAAGTATGAAGAACCTATAGATCAGGGCTAGACAACTTTGGTCTTGGAGGGCCGGTGTTCTGCAGAGTTTACCTCCAACTTTTATCAAACACACCTGCCTGTAGTTTTCTAGTAGTATTGAAGAGATGCATTTGACTTGAAGCGTCGCTGTGCTTGATCAGTGTATGACAGGGATCCTGATCCCAAACTTGATCCTGAAGGGGCGATGTCCTGCAGATTTCAGCTCCAACTTGCCTCAACACACCTGCCTGGAAGTTTCAAGTATACCTAGTAAAACCTTGATTAGCTGCTTCAGGAGTTTGATTAGGGTAACCTCTGCAGGACATCGGCCTTTCAAGGCCAAACTTGGTGACCCCTGGTGCATGACATCAAAGTACAGTGAGAGTGATAAGAGAGCAGACATGATCTTATGCTTATCACTCTCACGGTACTTTGATGTCATACATTGATAATTCTGCACAGCCCTGCTTCAAGTCAAATGCTCCTATTGATTAGCTCATTCAGATATGTTTGTTTAGGTTGGAATTAAACTCTGCAGGACAGTGGTCCTCCAGGAATAAAGATGCCCAACCCTGCTCTAGACCAGGTTCTGTTCCTGGGGGTCAAACATCATCAAAAAATTTAGCACAGGGTTGTCCAAACTTGGGCCGGTGTCCTGCAGAGTTTAGCTCCAACTTGCATCAACACATCTAGTAATGCTGCATTCATGCCAACTAGTAATTACAATCATTCTGAGATGACAACGTGACATTTTACTCATAGCTTTCCATGCTGTCGGACTCAAAGGAAGCGCCTAAGTTGCGCCAAAATGAACCTGATGGCGGTCACATGGTACATCTGTCACTGGAACAAGTCGTAACTCTCAGAACATCCAGGGTTCACAAGTTGGAATTAGAAATTTAGGAGCATGGAGGGCTTTGGTATTGAAATTGTTGCCATAGAATCACATAATTTAGAGAATGTCACATGTTGTCATCTCAAAATTACAATATGACGTGAAGGCAGCTTTACGACTTGGACCAGTGACAGATGTACCACATGACCGCCATCAGGTTAATTTTAAAGCTACTTGGCGCTTCCTTTGAGTCCGACAACATAGAAAGCTATGAGTAAAACGTCACACGTTATCATCTGGGAATTACGTGTTAGCATTACGGTAATTATGAGATGGCGGGAACACAGAATAAGATCTTGATTAGCTCCTTTAAGTGTGTTTAATTAGGGTTGGAGCTAAACTCTTCCTTCCAGGACCGGGTTTGGACAGTCCTGGTTCAGTTCTAATTTGCTTCAGCACACCTACCTGGAAGTTTCTAGTGATTGCAAAGACCTTGATTAACTATTTTAGGTACTAGATCAGCTATTATAATTATGGTTGGACTCTTTGATCCACCAGAAGCAGGACGCCCCTGTTCTAGACTGGATGTAGCGTTTGGGTGGGGGTCAAATTTGAGTCTTAATCTTGGTTTATTTTAGTGTTGAGATCTCTCGAGACCACAGAAATGTTTCATTTGTATGGGTTTGTGTCTTGATAGGCCAAATATTGGTATGGCCTTGTCTCCAAGTCCTGGGGCAGTTCAACTATTGCTCACAGGGGCCACTTTTCTTTTTTTTGCTCAAATCTTAATCAAACACCTGAGCACGCTAATCAAGGTCTTCAGCACCACTAGAAAGTTGAAGGTAACATTGAAGCTGAACTCTGCAGGAACGTGGAACCACTGTTTTGGGGGTCGGAGGATAGTTAGGTAAATGTTTGTTTATGTGTGTCTGTAGTTTCTGTTGGTGATGTGGAAGCTGTGCGGGAAGGGCACCAATCTGAAGTTCTGCTCAGCATTGCTGATGAGTTCCCACCTGACCGCTGCTTTACCCTTGTGTTTCGTGGACGACGAGGCAACTTGGACCTAGTGGCCGAATCAGCAGGGGAAGCACAATCATGGATTAAAGGGATACGCAAACTCATCGATAACCTGGAGAACATGGGGCAGAGAGAGAAACTAGACCAGTATCCTTTACTGTCGCTCTTTATCTGCCTGTCTATCATTCCACCCTCTGTCCATCTTACACACACAAGGTTTCAAGCAGGCTAAAAGGCATTAAAGGACATTTTAATACACTGAGACCGCAGCACATCTGACCCATTTACCTACAACATGATTTATTTAAGTTGGACAACATTCCTGTTTCCTTAAACTTTAAACCTATCACAAACTATGTTTGGATTGAAGTTCAAGGCCCTAGTTTGAACCCTTAACTTCCAGCTTTTGAACATAACCCTAAAACCAGTTGAAAGGAACTCTTTTTGCTAAATCATACCAAGCACTTTGGGTTTCCCTTAAATGCTGTCTCCAGATGGATCTGTGATTGGTTTAAAAAGGCAGACAAAAACAGAGATGGACGTATGAACTTTAAGGAGGTCCGAGATCTTTTGAAAATGATGAATGTCGACATGAACGAGCATCACGCTCTTCGTCTCTTTACGGTAACTGCACATTTATGGCCAGTCTACGGTTCTTCTATCGCTGTTCCACTTGATGTAGCTTCAGTTCAATGACAGTTTAGACTCTAGACACATCTACGCCATTATTTGTGATCCATTTCGAGGTAGTTGTATTTTTACATTTTGAGACTTCTATTTTTATGCAGATGGCAGATAAGTCTCAATCAGGGACCCTTGAAGATGATGAGTTTGTGCTGTTCTATAAGATGTTGACTCAGCGCGAGGATGTCCTGCGAGTGTTTCAGGAATATTCGGGTGATGGGCAGAAGTTAACGCTCCAAGATCTGAACGATTTCCTAAGGGAGGAGCAGCTACATGAGGATGGAGATCAGCAGTATGCACTAAAACTCATTGAGTGCTATGAACCTTCAGATACAGGTAACTAACAGGGTTATACTTTTCTTACTCAAGATTCTTCAAAGGTTATTTGTATTCCACTTGCCATTGATCTGTTTAGATCACCGTTCTTGGTTTGGGATTGTGTCCCAAATAAATGATTAACTTCTAAAACTCTTAAACTCAATAAATTATAGTTCTAGGTATCCTAATGCTGCGTTTTGTGCAGTAATTTGTTTACCCTATGTTCCTACAGCAAGATTGCTGCAAGCAATGACATTTGATGGTTTTCTGATGTACCTGAGCTCACCAGAAGGCTCTATCTTCAACCCTACTATGGTGGAACTCTACCAGGACATGACTCAGCCTCTTTGTCATTACTTCATATCGTCATCTCATAACACATACCTTCTGGAAGATCAAATCAGAGGACACAGCAGTGTGGAAGGCTATATACGGTACCTGTTTTCAAAAATGTATTTGAAGAAGGCATTATTTTCAATTCTTCTATATATTCAGAAATGTGTGCTGTGTGGTTTTAGAGCACTGAAACGTGGCTGTCGATGTGTAGAAGTGGACTGCTGGGATGGCCCAAATGGAGAACCAATAGTCTACCATGGGCACACATTCACCTCCAAGATCTTCTTCAGGGATGTTGTCACTGTTCTTGGCAACTATGCATTCAAAGTATGTCACAAACTATGGCTTTGTTTTCATTCACTGTTTTACAACTGTACATTTATAGCAAAAGTGTTCTGTGGTTGTGCCATGGTGTAGTGGTGTTATCAGATGGTTAAGTCAGTAAATACCATGGTATTAGCATTAGGATAGTGTTTACCATAATTTATTAGCATGGTACCATTTTGAAACAACATGTCATTACCATTATAACTTTCATTTAAACAATACTGTACCACAATATTAATACTGATGGCAATAGATGATAATACCACAGGTACTTCAAACAATACCAAGGTATTAACATTGTAATACCTTGGTAAATGTAGGAAAAACAATGATACTTGATATAGTACCTATGGACTTTTGCTATTATATTTTTAAATGTTATATAACATATACGGCAATTATACATGTCCATAATTCTTAATACTCTATATAAATCTTTTGGTTTCTTTTTTCATCTTCAAGCTTTCTAAACTGGTTTATAGTACTGTACTAGTTTGCATTTTTTGTGTGTGACAAACTGGGGCCAGATTCACGCCAAGCAGGGCACCATGCCCTTCTGTTTCGGTGTAATGTGATCTAGGGCTGTCGACCCCTGCTTGGCAGTGTGTTAGCCGCAGTTCTGTGTTGAGTGTTCCATTTCACTCCATCACATATTCACACACACACACACACACACTCTCCCCTCCACAGGCATCGCAGTACCCTGTCATCCTGTCCATTGAGAACCACTGCAGTGTAGAGCAGCAGAAAGTCATGGCCCAACACCTCACCCAGATCCTGGGAGACAAGCTGTTGAAAAGCCCTTTAGATGGAAAGATTCCCATCGGCCTCCCATCTCCTGAGGTGAGCCGGAGAGCACAAAGTCACTTGAACATGTACTTAACCACTTAACAAGTTCACTTGATTGCTGATTAATGAGCAGTAAAGTCTAGCGCTGGTCATTCATCTTGAAGAGTCAAAGATCTCTAAGTTTCCACCCTACGAGCAGACGTTTGTATCAGAGTTCAGAGTCTGGTGACCTCTCCAGGATACATTCACTTTCTCTGGCCATTCACCTGGGCCAGCAGCCATATGATCTATGTCCATGCGACATACCCATGCTGAATTATTAAAGCAAACGACCCTGCTAAGAAAGACCAGCTCAGACAAGCATGCAATACCTTGCTTGTCAAGGCTAGCTTAGGCTAGGTGTTTCTGGTAAATCTTGCTGACCAATGAATTCTTGCCAGCTATAAAGGTCTAGCCTTAATTGACCAATTAAGGAATACCTAATTTGTCCACTGTTAAAATCTGTTACTGTATAAGATTTCTGATGCGTGTAGTGTTGTCAAAAGTGATACGGTACAAAAATATTAAAAACCATTTCCCCTTAACATTTAAGATTCTTAGACAGCGTTGATTGGTCAATGTGTTCACACGCTCAGTGACTGTGATTGGTTATAATGAGGATATACATTAGGGATCCACTGATGGTGACGGATCCGCTGATAAACGCAACTTTCAAATGCTCCCGTGTGTTTCAGTCTAACACTGTGTCCCAATTGCACTTGGCGTGACAAAATTCCAGCAACTAGCAATTTGGGTGTCCACACTAGATGCGATGCGAAGTGACAGTATGCTGCAACAGTATCAATCAAATATCCTAGCCAATCAGAAGCAAGCGTGGACGGGCTCTCCCTAGAAGTGCTCTGCACTCACAATGAAATGGAAAAGTTTATACTCTAATTCATGAATATTAAATGTACATATTTAATGACTGATACTTCTTCTTTTATAAAATACAGTTTTTTTTTGTGTCACGTCTTGGCTAATTAGGGAAAAACTCAGATTAGGGCACGTTGTAAAAGTTTGGGGAAGAGAGAGAAGCGATGATCCATGTAATGAATAACAGTTATATCCGTTGAGTGCATAAACACTATGGCCAAACAGCCTTGTTTAAGAATCTGCTAAACAGCATGTTACAGGGAAATGGATTTTTATCAAACTTTTTGTCCCGAATGGTATTTTGGGCTGTACTTTTGCCTGCCAATGAAATTGTATCTTCTCCATATTTGTGTGTGTGTGTAGGATCTGAAAGGGAAGATTCTGTTGAAAGGAAAGAAGATAGGTGGATTAGAGGATAGCATGAATGGGGTGGTGGATGACCCTTTGATGGGAGAAGTGAGCGACGAAGAGGAGACTGCTGAAATTGACGATGACCATCATCGCAGTGACAGCATACGACATAGAGTCAAGGTACAGTGATGCATTTCAGGAGAGATGTTTGTGTAGATTTTCTTATCATGGTAGAAGTAATTTATCATAAAGATGAATTCCACAACCTTGCACTTAAAACATTCAGTGGTGTAGCCAAGTAAAATGTCTGAACCCTGGCAAAGGTAGATTTACAAACTACAACTGTTGTACACTTTAACAAGACCAACACCCACAGGTTACTGTTCCACTCTAAATCACTCTTGGACAGCTAAATGGCTAATTAGTACTTAACAACAAAATAATGTTAAAGATAGTGGGGCATGTCTAGGATACAAATTCTTTGGCTTCTTTGTGAACCAGCATATTGTAAAATATTGAATGGCGGTCTTGTCCCACTGGGAGTCTTATCAAGTCTTCATCAGAGCTTCATCAGAACCGCGAGATTAAAATCTAATTACGTAACACATAACACTTCGGTTTGATCATCCCTGGAAACGTCCACTTCTGATCTGATTCTGACTTTGTGCCAATTTCAAGTGAAAAAAAGTCAGCAATTTAACTGATGCAGACAAGCTTGTCTCATGTTGAAGATAGAAAAATATTGAGAGTTAAGAGATGCGCAGTGGCCCTGAAAGTGGGTATATTGTATAAAGCGTAAATGCAAGTTGGATGGGTTGACAATGGAGCAGTCTTGGGTAGATAACAAGAAAAAGCTAAAGAAAGTCAGAGATAAAACAGAAACGCATATCTTCTGCAGTCTTCTGCTATTTGATAGGTGACCATGTGCATTTGCTGGCACTGTTGTTACCAAGTGACACTTGATTCTCTGGACTCTGGTTAGCTGCAGTCAGGGATCACCTCTCTTGGTTTCTCAAATCCAAGATACAGTCATCCTGTTGACTCATCAACTGGAAAAACGTTACCATGAAATTTGCTGCTTATAATTTGCACACAAGCATTGCTCACTTGCTGAATAACTGGTTTGGACCAATTTACTAGGCTAAATAGTCATTTAGTTAACAAATTTAGCCTGAGTGACGTACAGTACCATTATTTCAGGGATAGCCCCTCTTTCTCAGTGCTCAGGATTAACCCTTGCTGGCTTTGGTTAGATCTAGGCTACACCACTCTTAGCAAACTGATTATCATGTTAAGTTGGCACAGTGGGTTGGCAAGAATGAAGCCAACAGATGGTAGTGTAAGATGAAGCCAGGTGGATACCTGGCCTCATTATCCAAAGGGTCGTCTGTCATGACATTGTTTAAGTAGTCCTGGGTTTAATGGTTTAGATAGCAGAACTGAATGCATGCAGTAAAACCACATCATACGATCTAACTAGCTGCCTTCTCAAATATCACAGCCATTTCTTTAGGTTTTCCATGCTGCTGAGCTAGTAAAAATCCTAGTAAAATCAGTCCTTGATTCTTAACAACTAAGCAAAAAAAGTGGTTATCTGATATTAAATGCCAACAATCCCTTTGAAATAATCAAGACCCTAGCTTAAAAACTAGCAAATCACCTTTTGCTGGGGGGTGAAAATGAAAACCAGGTGGATATCAAATTGTTTTTCTAACCTGTTAAAGATTGTTTTTGTACTGTCTAGAAATCCAAGCAGCGCCTCTCTAAAGAGCTGTCGAACTGTGTGGTTTACTGCAAGAGTGTCCACTTTAGCGGCTTTAAACATTCACAAATTCACTCCAAGTTTTACGAGATCTCCTCCTTCACGGAGTCTAAGGCCCGGAAACACATTAGGGAGGCAGGTAAAGGAAACATGAGTCTGACTGCTCATAACAGCTCATGAATAATTTTTTTAGAGAATTGTATTGTCTTACTTTGCATGTCCCTGTGCTACAGGAGCTGAGTTTGTTCTCCATAACGCTCGTCAGCTGAGCCGGGTTTACCCCAGTGGTTTGAGAACTGACTCATCCAACTTCAACCCACAGGACATGTGGAACGCAGGGTGCCAAATTGGTGAGTGTACCAGGTTACAAAATAATGGTTGCAATATGAAAGAGTCTGAGATCGATATGAGATTCTCACATAGGGTTTCAGCATTCATGCCGGAGCACGCTTATGTCATTATGGTGTGATGGTTTCAGGATAAACATGAAGAGCAGCGCTCTCGCTGAACGCGATGGAGTCCATACTTTGTGGATAGTAATTTTGAGTCGTTTGGTCCGCGGTTGTCCACAGCCCTCTTACAGCTTATTGTTAAACAAACATTGCACTTCTGCCGTAGACCAAAGCGACCCTTTTCCCGCTATGTTGGTTTTGGAGTGTCGCAAAAACGTGTCGTCGCACGTAGGGTTGGGCGATGTCGACCAATTTGGCATCGTACGATGTCGTTGGGGGTATTTAGTTGTAACTATATTACCAAGCCCCGCCCCACGACTGACAAAAATAACAGTGCTCGCGCGAGCAGATGAGAGAGAATCGAGCGTGTTTGGATTGCACGCGAGTGCTTGATGACATATCAAGCACGCTCGAGGGTTTGAAATGAGCTCTCTGCCCTGTTTCTTCACATGTACATCTGTTTTCCTCTCGCGGAAATGATTTACCGCGCTTGCTTATTAATGGCATAGATTTGCCGCCATAGATTAAGGGTGTTTTTTGCTAGCTGGTTACTGTTGCTGCGGCGGGGCAGAGGATCGCAATGCCGGCTCATCGTCTATCGACCCAAGCCCAACCCTAGTTCCGTGCTCCTGCACAGTTAGCGCTCACACTACATGCGTTGAGTCCAACTGAATAGTGCTCTGGCACACCTCTTCCAAGCGGGCCAGGAACGGCTAAACGAACCGCACAAGGGCACGCTTCGGAGCCCTCACACTAGTCAAACGAACCACACTTTGGTGGACAAACGCACTCGGGCACGGTTCAAACTGCCTAGTGTGAGTACACCCTAAGGGTTATGGACTACAGATTTTATCCTAGGATTATAGTAATCTTTTTAGGATTTCAAAATTGGTCTTAGACGGCCAAATCATGGCTAAAAATCAGTGTGAGCTGGGCTTTAAGTGGTGTGCTTGTTTTAGTTAACCATCAAGCTGGTTAGGCTAATTTGGTCTGTTGGTTTTGGGAAGAAATTATAAGCACTTGTAAGCTGGTCCTACTAGGAGACTGGCTAAGTCAGCTAAACACTACTAACATGACCAGGGGTCCTAATGTTCAGATCAGATTTTTCCTCAACTTGGCATTTAGTGTTTTCTGCATAGACCAGGGTTGCCAGGTTTTCATAACAACACCTGCCCAAACCTGGCATTCATTATAAGCTGGTTTTAGAGTAACAAGAAAGTTTTGAGTTCTGAAACTTAGAGAGTGACCTCTCATATGTCCAAAAATCAAGGGACTTTTGGTTTCTTAGTTCATGACTCCAACCAAGACGGTGCAAAGTTGATCAGCATTGCTAGTTAACTAGGCATGACATCATTAGTGTAACAGCCTAAATTCTTGTTCTATGACAAATGTTCCAATAGACAATGTTTAGACAGGATCTCTAACTACCAATACAAATAGTGGTAAATATTGTAGCCTTTTCTTATTTCTCTTGTCTTGTCATATCTTGTCTTCTCAGTTGCTCTGAACTTTCAGACCGCAGGGGTTGAGATGGATCTCAATGATGGCTTATTCAGTCAGAACGGACATTGTGGCTACGTACTGAAACCTGCATTCATGCGCAACACTGACAAGATGTTTGACCCGGAAAACCCCCAAAACGACGGTTACAAGCCGCTTAGCCTGTCGATTCAGGTACAAACCACCTGAATTTCTGTGTATGACCCAGTGTTATGACGTGTATATGCTAAACCTGCATATTCTGGGTGACCTTTTCAGGTAATCAGCGGCCAGCAGCTTCCCAAGGTAAACATCAAGGAGGGCTCAATCATAGATCCCCTCGTTCGGGTGGAAATTCATGGCGTACCACTGGACCAGGCCAAGCAGGAAACCAGATACATTGACAACAACGGTCAGTTAAAACGTATAGGACGGAGCCGTGTCTAGACTGAGAAAGCCTAGACGCAGTTAAGCCTAGAGATCTTGTTGCGTTCGAAAGATGAAACAAACTTGTAACAAGTCTTGGTTTTGGATATGGGCTAAGGTTCACAGAGAATGTAGATGATTTATATATTGCATATTACTGTCAGTTTTAATCACTTGTGAGCAGTTGACTTAAGTAGTCCTGTGTCTAATTGATTTTTAAAAGTGCAAATATTCCATGTAGTATTTGTCTCTGCAGGTTTTAACCCAGTATGGTACGATACGCTTCAGTTCACAATTCACGTCCCTGAATTAGCGCTGGTACGGTTTGTCGTGGAGGACTACGATAAAACATCAAAGAATGACTTTGTGGGACAGTTCACTCTCCCTTTCACCTGTATTCAGCCAGGTACTTCTCCGTTCCACCAAATGCATCAAAAATTTATCCCCCTGTTAATAGTAAGCACGTTTTGTTCTTCCTCATAGGATACCGTCACATTCATCTTCTGTCTAAGGACGGCACCAGCATACCGCCTTCTTCGCTATTTGTTAATGTCCGGATAGCTAAACTAACATAAACTAACCAAATTTAAAGTTGTCTTACACTGACACGAGCACAAAAGAAACTAAAAAATGCAACAATTTTAAGTCTTCCCAGTCAAAGCTTGTTTTCAGAATGCTGACATTGCAAAAAGTAAAGATGTATTAAAAAGTAGGTAAAGTAGTGTTGCTATACATTTAGTTTATTTGTACGCCAAATCATTTTATAGGTATTTTATTTAATGTTATGAAGGTTTATGTGATTGCAAGGAACTGTATCTAAATATAACTTCAATGCGATACATATCCAGGTTGGGATTTACTTTTCAAAATTAAAAGTAAAATAGAAAACTATATCTGCATAAGGAATTGATCCTATTTGGGTTTGTATTTAGGACTAAAATATATTTTTTTCCCTTAAATCTCTCGGTTGAAATATACACAGCAAAATATAATTTTTGTCTTGTTTTCCAGAACAAATTTCTTATATCTAAAAATAACTGAGCAAGTTTTTGCTTAAAACAAGTCAAAATAACATGTATGAAATAATATTTTTTGCGTTTTAAGCAAAAACTAAATTTATTTTGGGACTTATTTTTCAAAAAACAAGATTTATAAACGTATATTGATATTTTTGCAGTGTGACCTGGATATTTCGTAAGTTTCACCCAGTGTAATTTTTAACATGCATGACAAGTCTTTACATCTTACTTTATGTATTCTAGTAATATTTCAATAGAAATAGATTTGAGGGTTTTATTTTTTTTTATCGTACCACTAAATTTCAGTAGTACTTACAGTGGTGTGTGTGTTAACTGTTCCTTTGGAATAAAGTACAGAGATAATGGGCTCAAGGGCTCAATTACAATCTTACTTTGGCCCTGAAGTTCTTTAGGGGCCAGACTCAGTTACACAGAGATACTGAAGGAGGGCAGTGAAAATCACCCCATCAGTCTCCACCTCCATCTACCTGGACACAGTACACCATCGTATACATTTTTAAAAAATAAATATACTCTTAATATGCACCTAAGATGTATAAGATGACTTATTATTTATTACTTATTACATATTATTCTGAATCATGTCAAGACATTTGTTAAATCAAATGAATGCTGCTGGACTAATAGTGTTATATTTTTGTATTTCTAAGCTGCGTACGAGCTGGATCTATATACTGTTTTTGTAATATTGTTCTGTAACTATCTGTAAACTGTCTGTTTTGCTTGTGTATATATGTATGTATGTATTTATTTGCCATATTCATTAAAGAATGAAGATAATTTTGAAAGTACTTCCTGTTTCTGTTTTTAACACAGGTCCTACTTTATACTAGTTTATAAATGGGACTAAACAACTTTGTAAGAATGAGGTGATTAAAAATAACCAAAACCCCATCCATGAGAGAATGGGGAAAAAACCTTGGGAGAACCAGGCTTAGTTGGAGCCAGTTCTTCTCTGGCCGGACACCCAGCACCTAATTTCCAGTTCAATATTAAGCACATGTCAGATTGTGCAAAGGACTTATAGTGTTTTTGTGCATCTGGTCCGGTGATCTGTCCACGGAGCTCATCTAGGTGTTCTGGTCTCCAATGAAGATCATCTCTTTGTGTTGGTACACCATCTGATCTGGATATGAGCTGAAGAGCAGAATAAAAGAGAGACAGACTAATATTACCGGAGAAGCCATTGATTTTACGATGTAACGAGTACACCGTGTGTTAAGGGGAGTGTTCCCGGTTCCGGCTGATCTAATTAATGCAGCCTAAC
>JAUMHP010000035.1:756858-776719 GCA_032361065.1 Enteromius trimaculatus | reverse complement strand
GTTTTTTATCGGCATATTTTTATTGTGTTTTAGATATTTTTTAAACCTAATCAAAAGGGCCTTTTGCACTGCAAGAACTATTTCGTAATACCCAAACGAATTTGGGTATTACGAAATACTTTTTCCCAAAACTAGTAACAATTTTAGTCCAGAAACTCCGTTTTGAGGAACTTAACCATATTCTAATTCAGAGTAGGCTCTAAAATAGTTCCAGGAACTATGTGTAAAAAGGCGGTCATTCGCCATGATTTAAAACGCTGTGTAAACATTGTATCAACTTATTTCTTTTATAAGCGCTATTTACCTGAAGACTTTTTGCTTCTATCAGCCCCAATGACATGCAGGACTGCCAGTTTACTTTCCGCTCCTTCAATCGCTTGACGTATATCGACGCTATGTCCATTATAGAGTTTTAAATCATGGCGGGTGAGGGCGTTTTCATACGCGTTTGGTCAATCAGCTTAACTGTTTTAACGAATAGACTTACTAGTACTTACTTTACTGTACTCCTCCTACCATACTTACCGTATTCCTCTTCTATTTTGTATGCGATTAATCGCAATTAAAATAATGAAGTTAACGCAATTTAAATGTGTTAGTGCCACCCATGTTAAATGTTTTCTCCTTGATATATATATATATCAGTTGTCGGTTTACATCCCTTCTTAGAACTCACCGTCCCAGTACTTAAGTGCTGTACTTTTAGTAAAAACTAAAAATCTGTTTTTGCAAATAAACTCTAATATATAAACAAAGGCAAATAAATACATGCATGTGTGTATTTATATATGAAAGCCTACACACACATACTACGTAAACAAAAACCTATTTTGGGTGTGATTAATCCAACCTGAACTATTCGTACATATTTTACGAGGTGGCTAATTCGTACAAATTTGTACAACCTCACTTCGAATTCATACGGTTCCTTCTAAATTTATTTTACGAGTTGCCAATTCGTATGAATTTGTACGAATGACTTAAACCTAACCCCGCCCCTAAACCTACCCGTCACAGGGTTTTAGACAAATCGTACAAAATTGTACGATTTGTGCTAATTAGTAAAAATTAGGACCTGGTCATGAGACTGCGTTGGATTAATCGCAATGAATTGTTTGACGGTAATAGTTTTTTTTCTTCAGCTAACAATAATAACCCTAGCTAGTTAGTCCACAACAATATTTCAAGTGGGTTTGCCATCAACATTTTGCTAAAATAAAGCACTAAATCTCTATTTTCTAAGCATTAAAAATACACAGCATGCAGAAACACAGTCCATAATTAACTGTCATTTTTCTTCACTTAGTCAGCCATATTGCATGCATATTGTATGCGTTTCCTCAGCTCGTTCCAGTGCATTCTGGGATCACTTTAAAATGCCAGGCTTTGCAAGACAGCAAACGTGTTACTAAAACAGACAAACAGGTCAGACGGACAAACTCAGAGACAGACAGTCAGAGATGTCTGACACCAGGGAAAACGAAGGACGATTGGTCTGACAACAGGAGTCAGATTACTGACAGACTCACTCGTACAGCAGCGTGCGGGTGTGAGGAGTGTGTGTTGTGTCAGTGCGCTTACCGCCTGCGTCTCTATTTGTGCTTGATTACACACAGCATGCCCACAGAGGCCACTGCCACTTCTACAATTGCGCGCAAACACACAGAGGCTTTTCTTCCCATTCGTCATTCTCTTTCCTTGCTAGTCTGACAAAGGAATAATATTGTGAAAATTGCACGTTTAGAAGACGGCGTCATTATATCAGCTGCGGCCGAGAATGACATATCAAGGCGCGTGAAGTGTCTTCTCATCTCCTGTGGCGCTACCGGAGCGTTTCAATTCGCACGTTCCCTGCTCATCAGTGCAAATACGTTAGCGTTTACATCTATTTTCTCTGCCAGAGATGCTATCAGAGACTGGGGACAGAGATATGCGTATGTTTACTGAGCTAACGTCGTTTTTTGTAAGGTTTTACAGGTGTAACGTTAGTCGTCACATTTGCTCTCATTAGGTTTGTAAACATGGGTGGAGTTAACTAATAAATCTGAAATCATAAATTGCTTACGTACAGTACTATTGCTTAAACAAACGTATCTTGTTTCAGACAATTTGTGCTATACAGTAAATATGAAATATGCGTCAAAATGTTTTCGTATCAAATCTAATAGATAGACATACCCAAGCCTTAACTAAAGACTTTAGATTTTGGTCATGCCTAGCAACCACATAGCAATGCCTTGGCAACAACCAAAATACACTCTATCATTATGTTGGCAAGCTAGTTTTGCCCGAAGAAAGTCTGTTGTTGTAGTCTGCTACTGCAGGTAAAGTAATCACAAACTGTTCATATAAATCAAGTTAAATGTATGTTTTCATCCAAAATATCTTAAATTGTGAGCTTTGACGGGTTTAAAACAACATGGAGGTAAGTGATTAATGACAACATTTTTATTTTGGGGTGAAAAATCCCTTTAATTTATGTACAAAGTGATTAAAAAAATCTGCAGCTTTTGGGTTTATTTCACATCAAACATTAGACCATTTTAAACAAACAGTGTTAAATCCTATTTAAAAAAAAAAGTTTTTGCAATAAAAGTAAAATATACTTAACTTACTGTAAAAATACTTGGGCAAACTATGCAAATCTATTCAGTTTTCCCTGATGAAGTTTAAACTGATGAAGCTGCTTCTACTTCACACAAATCCCAGTACAGACGTGCCTGTTGCGCATTTTTTTTTACCGAAACCAGTTCAACGAAAATCCTGCACCTTTCGTTACAGTTTGGTGTAGGCATTCATCACTGTGATGGACATGTTCAGTGAAATGTTTCGAATCAGCTGTGGGGCGGAGTTTGCACTGAACCGGTTTAGGAAAAATGTGTACTTCGGAAGTGGAGCAAACATACAAAAAATGGCATGCACACTATGCACGAACTCGCTTGTGCATATGCGGAGTGTATAAACCAGGCCTGAGCTTGCCTATACTAGACGCAGCAAAACAACACTTGCTAATCATTTCAAATTAGCGCCTCATCAGTCAAGTCATCAGTTTACTTTGAGGTGTTGAATCCAGTGTAGACCGCATCACTGATTGTAATGGGTTCTGTATATTTGCGGTGAAGACACTTTGTAACGTTGAATTAAACACAAAATATTGAAGTACAAAGAACAATTTGTTTTACTTACAATTTTTTTTCATAGTGTGCTTGCTTTACTTCTAAACAAACTTTAAGCATATTGATGCATAAATAAACCGCCGAGACACTTTCACTAATAAACTCACAGTTTCTGATAGCTGACACATTCAGTATACGCCTCTGGCAAACTCTCACCGTCCCGCACGTCCAAGTGTCACAAACCTGCCGAGAGAAATACAGACGCTGATGATGTCTGACATTAGCAAACTCTTAACAGCGCCGCTAATTACATGTAAATGCAGATCACCGCAGGCCTGTTTAACCCCGCGGCTATATAAAGCTTTGGCTGGAAAAATTACAAATGTATTCGAGTCCAGGGGAAGTTTTCTCCAGCATGGACACAGATGAGGATAAGGATCTATCAATTTAAAAGACGACTAATGATCTGAATTTTTTTGCGAGCGGCTAATTACACTCGTATGCTGATAAAAATGTGTATTAATTAGCTGACGAAGTTATCAGCAGGATACTTCAGTGCAGATTCTCTGTCAGACAGAAGTCATGCGACTTTTTAACCATTAAATTTGTGCATTCACATGAATGCTTGCTTATATACATGTGTGTGTGAGTGCGTATGTTTGAGAGAGAGAAAGTGTGTTTCTATTGGCAGATAATCAACTGCAAAGGCAGCAGTGCAATTAAAGTGACAAATTGGCCGTGAGCATAAAGAATCTTCCCTGTGTGTTCATATTCTCCAGAGCCAGCTACACTAGGGAAACACACACACACACACACACACACCATCTGAATGGCTGCACATTTAATTGGTAGCCATGCTAATTGCAGACAGTACATCATTTTCACCGCGTCCTTTCAAGGGCCTGAGGCCTCGCAGAACATTAGCGGGTGAAGACCATGACAGCCGGATCACACCTCGAGAATTACCACCTTCACTTAAAACCCTTATATAATCATGCTGTGACTTATTTATAAGGTGGATGTTTACTTATGTATGAGAACAATACAGAAGAATGCAGAAGAATACCCACAAACACCTAAATCAATGCAGAAAGTGCACTGGAGACATGAAATGTCAGGAAAGGACAAGTTTCATTTAGTAGAATAAGGCATGAAAAATAAAGTAAAATAAATATGTGGGGATAAACAAGGGATTGTAAACTATTTAAAGAGAAGATTAATATAATAAACTATTAGAAATCAAATAAAAGATCAGTGGATAAATAGATAACGGTTTTGTAGTAATGGTTGCAACTAAGATAAATAAATTAAATAAGCCACAAGAAATAAAATAAAATAAATATCTAGGAATTAAGGGTAATGGTTTTGTATTTATTGCAATATGATAAATGTAATATAATAAGCCATGAGAAACAATTATTAATAAAATAAAAAATAAAAACATCTGGGTGTAAACAGAAAATAATTAAATATGCAAAAATGTAATTACTGCAACAAACAATCATTATGAGAAAAAATTAAATGTCTCAGCCATGAAATATGGGGGGAAACAGGCAACAACTATTTAAAGAAGGATCACAACAAAAATATTTTTTTCTAATGTAACATATGTATTATTGAGATATAAACATGAAAGGATAATGTAATATGTATGTATACATATATAAATGTCATAATGATCATTTATATGCATAACATATACATATATCAAAATATGTCAGTTTAGATGACTAAAGACATCTGTATTCTCAACATTAGCGTTTAGCTTCTACAGCACAGCTCTACTGACACAACTTACACCACTTATACATGAGTAAATGGGTTTGAATGGTGCCTAGTTCCTATTTTAAACCAAATAAGAGGCTTTAGACAGAAAAAGAATGAAATGCGTCGAAATTGTTGTGTGTTTATGAGCCTTTTTGAGACCTATGAATGGCTGAAAGGATGTACTATAGAACGAGTCTGGATTTAGTGTGGAAAGATCATAATGCTCGTAAACAGCAACAAATCTGCCTTTCACTCATTTTTCCCCGCTGTCATTTTGAAAGGAGAACATCATAACAGTCCTATTTCTGTCTCTCTTGCGCTCTTTCACAAATGTACCTCCTTTTATAATCATTCTTTCACGCTGCCATCTGTATTTTTTTCCCCTTCACAGTTTTGTCTCTGTAATAGTCGGTGCATGAGGAATGTAGTACTGTTTACATGTGTATAAAAAGTTTAGATTATTCATTTATTTAGTTTATTATTTATTAATGTTTTAGATTCAGGCATAATATATATATTTATTTATAAATTTAAATACACACATACAGATATAGATATGTTGACATAATTATATATAAATATATGTGTATGTAGTCGAATATAAAAAAATAAAAACTATTTAAAAAAAAATATATATATATATATAAATTGTCAACTACTTTAAAAAAAAGGATTCATATTATTTAAAAATAAAGGACACTAAAGGTATATGGGGGCAAGCAGGAAACAATGATTAATTAAAAAAATAAATAAAAAAATTACATTTAAATTTATTTTCAGAGTACATCAGTAGTACCTGTTGAGCTATTTACAAATATATATATATATATATATATATACATATTAGACTTATTAGACACTAAAGAGAGAGCAATAACAACAAAAACTAAGCTATAGCTGCAAAACAACAAGAATGTCACGCTCTACTTGGAGAAAAACCACCCTGTTGTTTAGTACAAGGGTAAATCACATGACTCATTTGCTATGGAAGAATTCACTAGACCGTTTTAACTGTGTGCGCTAATTTGTTTGTTCAAAACAAACATGCGCGATAAACGATGCAGGCCTAGGTAAACAACTTATCCAAAAATCTCAAAACAACTTCCTCAGACGAACAGGTTCAATCGAATTGTTCGTTTCAACAACGTAAAATGAAAGAAAGATAAATATTTACAATCCTTATTTTGCAGGATCGCAGGATGTGGCGGTAAACGGTAAACATCGATGACTGCGAATCGGGCTATGAGCGTTCCCTGATGGCGTATATGTTCATGATGTGCCGTTTCCTGAGTGAAGGGTATTTTTAGAGGTGATCCGTGTGTGTGTGTGTGTGTGTGTCATTGCAGCTGCTGTCACACACTCCAGCCTCTGAGGAAACGCTGGATTTGGCCTCCATTACGAGTTCAGATTTGCAGACCTGGTTTTCCTTGTTCAAATCAGTCGAGATTAAGTTTGGGTTCACGAATAGGTTAATCACCCAAAAATGAATATTCGGTCTCAATGACTCGCCCTCATTTCATTCCAAGCTCACAAAAGGAAAAGATTTCTGAAGAAGCTCCTCACTACTGTTGCATGCAAAGTGTAGTTCTAAAATAACATAAAAACCATTAAAGTAATCCAAGTCCCTCAAATGGGACTATATTCCAAGTCTTCTTAAGTCCCAGTTATCAAAATACAGAAAACATGGTTATTTCTATCCCCTTATAACCCTCAAATCCAATACGGACACTCCACAAGGACAGTCACTGGAGAAAACGCAGCAGATGTTGCAAGAATTTGCAAGTGATTTAATTTTTATTTTAAAAAAAAAGTCCAGGAAAATCAGTTATGGGCAATTAACTGAGCTTCTCGGTCTCATTTGGCTGAGATGGTTCATTTTACCATGTTTTGTTTATCAGATGAGGAGTTCTGGCTCAGCTCTCTTGACACAAAAAGACCTCGTAGCTTTAGCATATTTTGTTTGTAAAATTACCCTCAGACATGCCTTAAAATCATGAAGTCAAACCTTTTTTAACGTATAACAGTAAATTATTTCTCAAACTGCCATTTTAAAGAATCGAATATTTGTCTTTTTTCTGCGATTTTTTTCCCCCATCAATTACATCGTTACAACAGTAGGTGGCACCAAGTGACTGTATTAAAATGATTCCCCGACTCATTTATTTGATTCGTTCAAACAAACTGATTCATTTGGACTCGGAACAAGTAATGGTGTGTGCACACCAAAAGTGAAGCGAATATTTGCATTGCGTTTAGATTAATTGCAGGTTGTTGTTTTTTATGGTGTAACTCACACACACAAAAAAAAAAACATCGCACATGTTGTCTTTCATTTTCTGTTCAAGTTATAATTTTTCCAAATATCGCACATTCGTAGCAATCGCCTCACCCACTTTGATCTATTCACATCTTTGCATTGGGTCTGTATGTAATCTGTTTGCGCAAATAATTATATACACTTTAATGCTGTGGGCACACCTAACGCGAGGCGAATATTCTCATCGCATTATAACTCTAGATTACTCGTGGGATGTTGTTTGTGTTACTTAAATCATTGCGTAATGCTCCCTTCCATTTTCTGATACATTTTCTTGTATGCGCGACCAGAGGCGGACATGAATGAAGTATTTTGTTTTAAAAGTACTTTTAAATTTACTCGAGTAAAGTAAAAATACTTTCCTACTGTCCGCAACAACCTGTCATGTTCAAGTTAACATTTTTTTTGATGCAATTAAGGCGATTAATTCGTGAATTCGCAGCAATGTATGTAATTTGTATGGAATACTCTCACAAATATTTCAATTCGCTTGTGGTGTGCACACATTATAATGCTGTGTCCACAATAAACGCAATGCAAATATTTCCAAACGCTTTATCCCTCTAGATTACTAGAAAGATGTTTTTTTGTGAACATTTTCATCTCGTTTTTATTCGTTGACGAAAATGTCAATAGATTTTCACCATAGTTTTTGTCATCTCAAATTAGTTTTCATTCGTTATCGTCTCGTTTTTGTCGGTGAAAATAAATGTCGTCGACGAACATTATGAAATTGAATTAACGAAATTAACACTGCGTGTCACTTGTGCAAATAAAATCATTTCATAATGCTCTTCTCCGTTTTTTGACACAACTGGACATGCCAATAAGCTGTTCTCTGATTGGCTTGCTCGACAGCACGTCATAGCTCCTCTGTGTTTAAAATATTATTTCATTAGGTTCCAAGCAATGCAAAGGAAATTTCTATTTACTGCAGTATGGAAATCTGGAATAGGCATAAACAGACTATTAAAACTACTTTAGTATCAATAAAGAGCAGATTTTTTGCCGATACACTAAATTTGCTATTCCTTTCTGACCCTGCGGGAGCGCCGTTCACTCTACGTGAACAAACATGCGGACATGTGTCCACACACACACACACACACACACACACACACACACAAACTACAGCAATAAAGACCCCATGACAGAGTCACAGCATGCAGGCCTGCAGGCTCTTGACAGGGTGATTAAGAACACTGCGTACATGTTTGCATGCATACACACACACACACACACCAGTGTATAACTGGTGCCTCTGACAAACACATACTTCCCTCCGGAAAAGCTTAAGAAATAAGCCTCCCCGCAAGACCAAGAATGTGTGTTTGTGAGTCTCTGCAGTTGCGAAACACTGCAGCAAATCTAACAGGCAACATTTTTTCCTTTTTTTCTTTTCAATAGGCTTTCTTACTTGGAATAAAATTCGTCAAGATCACGAAGATTTGATGTTTTTGACCCACATGCATAAACACCTACAGTGACCCAGACAGTACTGAACGGTTTCCAGCTGGCACAGGGGGCCAAAATGCCACAATGAACCACATTAAAGTGAAAATCCTGCACCTATCAAAAGTACGCTTTGATCCAGACCCACTGCTAATGGTCACAGGCAGCGTCTGTAAAACACAGAGACTTACTAGCAGTAATTCTGGCCACACAGGTAGATAAAGAGACTCACTGAGCAGTTAAAAGCTGTTAAAGTGCCATGTGAGAGCAGTTTACTTGACGTACTGTTTAAGAGAAAGCTCTAATACAGAAAAAAAGGGCAGGATAAAGAATTAGTAATGAAAACAACTTACTTTAACTTGTCACTTTTGACAGAAATTTTTTTTCTTTTTTTTGGAATGGTCAGAAATTTGTATCTATCTATCATTACTTTGGAGCACCGAAGACAATTGGCAGATTATTTTCTGAAGCATTAAAGGTTTACGTTAACGTTTTAATTTGATCAGGTAATATATAAATATAAATGTAAAGCATAAATATAATTTTAATTTGAAATTAGAAATAAAGTAATTTTTCACCACTGTGCAAGGAGCACCAGGCGGTTTGATTTACATGTTTTTTTAAACAGCATGAAAAACAGGCATTCATATAATTTTTTGATTAATTATTATTTACATAAATAAAATTGTTTGATAAAGGCAGCTTGTAAAAATTGGCATGCACTAATACATAAAGCATATTAGGTTTTAATCTCATTATGTTTTAAAAATATGTTTAACATTTTAACGTTTTGACTTTAAAACATTCTGTCCATTTTATTGACTGGATCTGATTGGATCGTGACAAGCAGGCTGTTATTATTGGATATTATTTATTATTTTATACCCGTTACACCAACAGGAAAAAAACAATTTCAAAGAAAAAGTTATCAAACCTATTTAAGTGACCCTGGACCACAAAACCAGCCATAAGGGTCCTTTTTTCTTTTCCTTTTTTGTGAGATTTACACATCATCTGAAAGCCAGTATAGGACAATAAAAAAAAATCTAAATCCCTTTAAAGTTGTCCAAATGAAGCTCTTAGCCTTGCATATTACTACAAAAAAAAATTACGTTTAGATATATTTATGGTAGTACATTTTCAAAATATCTACATAGAACATGACCTTTATTTAAAATCCTAATAGTTTTTGGCAAAACAGAAAAATTGATGATTTTGACCCGTATTGTTAGCTTTAGCTACAAATACACCCCAGCAACTTTTGTAGTCCAGGTTCACGTGTACATTTGACTATTACACATAAAAGCTATAATAAGTCTGTATTGGAGCATGTAGGCAATCTTGAACGTGTCGGGCAGCACAGCAGGGTGGATATTGTTGAGGCTTTGCGCTGAGGGGGCCGTTTCACATTGAAAGGAAAACAGCTCACGAGAGGCTATACAGCTGCTTTGGAGACATAAATATCCCTCTCTCTCTTTCTTGTTTTACCTCGTACTTAATCACGTGCAGTTCTGCAGACACCTGGCTCAAAGCCAGACCTTAGAGAAATGTGTGTGTAACCGGATCCGCTTTACATGTAAATACATCTGTGAGTGTGTAAGTGTGCGCACATACTGGATGGAGGACCGTCTTTCTGGCTGATCTCGGTTCAGCTGGCACATGTCTATCAGGGGAGGTCATATATATGTCTGCTGGTCCAGGTAAACACAGGCTCGGTCTCTCCATCTGGTTCCACTAAAGCTGTACAGTGAATGATTACACCTCCACTGAGGGCAGCGGTCCAGACACAACCTGAAGGAGACCCTAAACATGACGTAAGGCACATGGTTTCAATCAGATCTTTTGGGCAAGACCTATTCGGACTGGTTTTCCCAGAGGAAATCAGGTAAATTGTGTTTCACAGGTGATTTAAAGCCTGTCCGAGTTAAAAGCACTTGTTTTTTTTCTGCAAACTTTAGTAAAAAATGAATTACTGTTGTTGTTCAGCCAACAGCATCTTTTAAGAAATCTAATCCAGTCGGGATGGAGATAAAAGTCAAGCAAACCTAGTGGAAACATTTGGTACTGCGCCCAAACAAAATCTTACTGAAAGCTCGTTTTTTCACAGTATCAACCTCAAATTTGTAACACGACTTAAATTTCATGTAGTTTCAGAGCAAAACGTGTTTTGAAAGGTGTGCATTTTTCATAACGAGCTTAAACCTCTCTAACTTGTTTGTGATTGCATTATACATAATTTTACAATGCAACTTTTATTTAATTTTTGTCATAATGAACACTTAACATGTCTCTGGTAAAGTGATAGAATTAATTAATAACTGCATATTTATTATATATTATATTTTATAGATGCACCAAGACTACATTTCTGGCTGAAACCAATATAAAAAAGTAATATTAATTTAGCAAATTTCTATAACTGTATAATAATATATATTATTATATGCTAACTATACATATATATTATATACACACACACACACACACACATATTGGCTATATCTATATATATGTGTGTGTGTGATATATATATATATATATATATATTTATTATGTATGGAGAGGAGCCCATTTTTGCACAAAAGGATTGATCACTATACATCTTTGCAGAGAAATCATCATCATCATCACATCATCATGGCTGCCATGCTACAATAGATCCCAGCAGGAGACATTGCAGGATGAATATACAACCTCGAACATTCTCCAAAAGCAAATCTATAAAGATGTAAACCTTTTCATTAGATTTTTGTGTTATTGCATTCACGCCACACTCATAAATTTACATAAAACGCATAAAAAACCCATCTTGCTTCAACAAAAGTGAATTTTTTTTTGCATGGGAGACGTAAATGGTCCTAAAGTATTTTTCAGTATACTGCTAAACTTTTGATTTTTAAGTTGAAATATGATCCAGACACGATCCTGACTGATTCCCGCATATCATTTAGCACAAATCGCGTATGGAACAGAGTTCATATAAAAATGATTTGGTCTCAGAGAAAGAAGGTCACCCTTGACGCCACTGATGTTCAGAGATGTCACACAATAGGCAGTTCACGGTTTTTTTTTCCAGGGCATAAAGTTGTGGCGTTCCAGACCCAGATATGTCAGAAATGTGATATTTTGAAGAAAACGTCATCTCTTAACTCAATCCAGTTCCACTCCAGTGACTGCGGGTTGCTTCCAGATTGGTTTGCTATAGATGATTCTGTCAGTCTGAGTAAACATTACAGAGAAAGCGTGACACCCCTGAGCCACAGCTGCAGTGACTTTGGGCGGGTCCGCCACAGGACTCTGGACACTCATTGGTCGAGAGCTGAGGAATTACGAGGACATGCTAGGCTGACGAATCCAGACGAGACTTGCTGTTGACATACAGTACAGTACAGTTCAGAATCTGTTCATTTCTCAAACTCAAAAATAATAGAGCAATATCAAAACTGCCCATATTTACTCAAATACAAAATGTCATCTGAAATAAATATACTAAGTAATAAATACAAATACAACACTAATACATTTTTTAAATGTGCATGGTTTAGTGTGCATGACTTAAATACAAATATAAACATATAAAATATATTAAATATAAATATAAACATATAAAAGTAAAATATAATATATAAAAACATTACATAACTTAAAAAAATATGAAAATGTAAAATTAATATTATGCAATACCCTACCAGCTTTTTACTAATATTATTAATATATTTAGATCAAATTAAAGACTTTTTACTTTCTTAATACACATTAATATACACACCCCTGGTTTTATTTTGCCAAATTCATAAGTGCACCTTATTAAGAACAAATATATTCCTTGTCTTAAGCTTTTAACTATATATAATGCTCTTCACGTCTAAAATGACCTTTTTCTGTCAAGACCATGCAAGGGAGCAAAAAGAACATTTAATGAGTCTTCAGCTCGCTTTTCACAATCTAATCCAATCAAGTCCTGCCCTTCATCATTTAACAGAAAATGGGTATTCAATAATTTTTAAATTAAATACTTTCTTAATAGATGTCCCTCAATATCTTATGCTAATATATTCTTTTACATAACTTCTTACATAACTTTTGATCTTTTCATCAACTTTAATTAAAACGTAATGTATTCCACCTGTAAAATGGCTTATAATTTCTCCCGAAGCCATGCGAGTGTATAAAAGCCTGAAGGATAAGAATTATCCAATAATAAGTGTATGCTGGGTTTCATGGTCCAATCAAATCCAATATAAATTAATCCAACCTGTAAACTTTTTACACTTAAAATGCCTTGCAATGGCAATGTGAAATGTTTATTTCTGCGATATGTACAAAACAAGTTCAGAAAAACAATCAAAACTACAACTATCTTGGTTGCCAGTGCTGTTGATTTGATTCCCTCACTGATGCAGTTGTTTGCCATTTAACCAACCTGGCACTTCCTTGTTGTCTTGGCGCTCTGGATGAGGTTGAACTGCTGACACACGGATTATGTGGAGTCACATCAGCATGGTAATATCGCCCCAGTGCATTATGATACAGACGGGGGAAGAGAACTGCAATATTTGGTTCTTTCATCTTCTAAAGCTGAGGTGCTTGTCAGCAGTGCTGAGCCGAGGCTTGTGGGTTGAATTGTATAATGCAGCGGTGACAGGGAAAGGCTTACGGAAAATCGTAAGCCAAAAACCTCTCGCTCTCTCCTCGTTCTGTCCATCAGGGCCAAGAAGTGCTCAGGATAAAACCCATCGAGCATCAAACTGCTAGCAATCAACACGCAATAACACTGTTTGTCTGTAAACAAAGACGCGGAAAATATTTCTCATGAATAACAAATCCTGTCTTTCACTCATGGGTGTTGAAGTTCTGGAAGTGAAAACACAAGAGCTGTATTATTCATTAGTTCAGGATGACGGTATTCGCAACGTGTGTAATGTGGCATGTTTCTAAATGATACAATGGATTTGGGTTGGATTGTAAAAAGTAAGATGTTATGTTATTGGTTATTACGTTTTATTTCCAGTTGCTTGAACAATTTTGAGTCAACATGTCAACCCTTACTGGCTGATATCCTTGGATAAAATATCAATGATTAAAAAAGCAAAAAACAATTCTGAATCCAAAAATGTTGAAAGTTACTTCAAAATAAAAGTTACCAAATAAAATAACAACAAGGAAAAAGGCTAAATTTTCTGAAACGTACGTTTTGAACCAAAATGATTAAATAATTACATTATATATATGAATTATTATTGCTTGGAAAAAAAGTACATTACAGAATATTTAATTTGGTTTGCTTTATATACAATTAATAAAATGTATATTTTTTACATTTTAAGAAAAAAAATCTAGCCTTTTATTTCCCCAAATGATTAAATATTTAATATAATAAAACATTGTTTAGATCGTAAAAAGACTCATATGATTTATGTATACAATTATGATTAATTAATTCAATTAATATTAAATTAATATTACTGTTAATATAAAAATGGCACACTAAGGATTATAAAGGGGGTTTGATTTAGATGTTTAAGAAAATATTTGATATAACTAAACATTATTTAAATTGTAAAAAAAAAAAACATTTAAAAATGTGTTTTATGCTTCATACTGTATGTATAATTCTGATTAGAACAATTATTAACAAATTATTAACAAATTAATAAATATGTTTTAATACAACATGCACTGATGAATACACAATATAATCAGGAAGGGTTTTGTAAGCAATTAGAATTAACATAATTTTTGATACAACCAATTTTAAAAATGTATTTAAAAAATAAAGAATTTTATTTCTCAGAAATTTCCTTGAAATAATATTTTTAAAAAGGCAAAAGGAAATAATTGATAGGATTTAAATTATAGTTTAGTAAAGCATTTACAGTAATTAAAAAATACATATACGCATGCATAAATTTATATAAAATAGCAAATCCATTTTTTAATTAAAAAAAAAATTTCATTCAATTTGACACAGTTCATTCAATGTATTCTTGCCATTTCTCTGAAATAGTTTGTGACATTTACTAGCAAATTTCTGAGTGAAAGATGTTTCTACGACTTTTTTTCCCATTCACGTATTCGTTTTTCAAGCTCCAGTACCACAATATGTTTCTGCTGTTTTTAAAAAAAAAAAAGAACCGCATGAACAGCAGTTGTTCTTCAAAAATTCTCTTTTTCTCCTTGACAGAAGAAAGCCAGTCTCACAGGTTTGGAGCGTCATGAGGGTCAGAGGTGAAGAATACCTTTAAGAAGTTCCTGAGATGAATGTGTCCTCCAGAGAGCAGGTTGAACTTCAGAGTCCTAACAGTGTTTTTGATATGAGATCACAGGCAGACCTTACCGTCTCCATATGTGTGGCAGGAAGTCGTGATTTGTGTTTCCACGGTGCCGTGAATCACTTCAACCCTTGCACACATGCATAGCTCACGCTTTATGAGGTGTCGGAAAAATTGAGCCAAGGGTTTGGCTCCTCCAACACCCCTCACACAAAGGAAAGCCTCCATTTCCTTTAGATGTACCCAAAAGTCATCAACATTCCTGCTCTTTTCAGGAAATTTCATGTTAGGTTTGAAACAATGACTCACTGCTTTGAGTAATTGTTTCTAGATTACCTGCGCGATTGTAGGACCTCTTAACGCTGAGTTTTTGCCAATGTAACAACTCTCTGGACATGTTCACATTGATGCGTCTCAATCCAGAAACACTCCTCTTCTGAGTGAGGTACCCTGTTGGGTGTAAAAAGTTTGGTTTTCTACAAGTATGACAATCATATTTACATACATTTTTCACATTGTAAAGTATGGCTGTTAATGGCCATTTTACAAAAAAATAAATAAATCAACATAATCGGCACTGAAGCTGCTAGCGGCCACTCGGTTGATGCTTGTGTTTATTCCAACCTCGCGCACGTTTCTGAAGTATCTCTCTGTGCTGCTTCTGTAGATAGAAGCTGGCACCAATGTTTCTTGTCGCAAGATATTCTAATTAAATCAATAAGTTACCAGAAATAACTAGTATTTTTTACACACATATAGCTATTTCAGAAAATGAAACATATTTGACACACATTTCTCGATGTTTCTCAGAGCAGTCCTACAACTAAAGACTGAATTTCTGGGGTTGCTGGAAAAAAAAGAGGTTTTAAAGTGGAGTTTCTCGGAAACTTGCGGAAAGGATGCAAAGCAAACAATTCGATATGTCGTGAAAAGAGCCAGCGCATGTCTGTAAAGACGGGGTGTAACTTCATGACTTCATCAGAACCGACCGGGGCCAAAGTTTTAGGTCAAAAAATTGGCAAGACGAGGTGGAGCCCAATAAACGCATCCAAATAAAAGACACACACATACAGAGAAGAGTCCAGCTGGACTGCAAAACCCAGAATAAAACAGCTTGTACATTTGTGTGTTGTAACTGTGCCTGCTGGTTTTGATTATTGAAACATTAAATCATAACACGAACAGCCCATCAAGAAGGAAAACAATTAAAAGTAATGAAGACGTGACAAGTTTGTTTCCTTGACAACCTGGTATGAGTGTGTTTTTCCGTCTGGTGGGGTCGTGAAAGGGACGGTCGCTTCCTCACACACACAAACACAGATTCATATCCCCAGCTGAGATAGAAAGAAGTATATTTTCCATTGTCTTCATCCATTCAGCTAGAAAAGCCTGTTTTTAATCGCAGAGAAGTAAACAAACCACAACATTTCTGCGGGGTTATTAGCGACAGATATATCAGCCAGGCAATTAATCGGACGATATTTGGCCGTTTCGAGATTATTGGCAGGTTATCTTGCGGTTAGTGCTAAACCCAGATTTACTGGCCTGGCTGATGTATCAATCGCCAATAAACTAGAGGAGTTGCGATTGAAAACAGACGTCCTCCCACAGAGCGCGAAGCTGCTGCGCAATGTGATGCAATCACAACCAATTATACGATTTATTTTTTGTTAGATAACCACTATTTGAAGCAAGATGTGGATTTTTTTACTGTCAAATGTCCTGAAGAAAACAAGAAATGAATAATTCAAATATGAAACAAGCGACTTGCCGACTTCACTGTGTTGAAAGCAAAGTAATTTTTGAATAAAACAAGAAAAATCACAATAAATGCAAGAAGCTGTTGTAATAAGTGTAAGTGTGTAATAGGTTTAATGCTGCTGCTCTAATTAAAATCCTCAATAATTTGTGTTAGATTATCTCAGTAAATAAGGAAGCACAGTTTTCATAAAAAAAAAAATGGAAAATAGGAAACCAACCGTGTTTCAGGGGCCTGAAAACTTTTGAAAATTTTTACTTTCATTTAAAAAATTAAAAACTACGCAAAAATGAACAAAAAAAGTGGTTTCTGCAAAACTGATTTATAAATATTGTACTTTTGTTAGTAGCTTGTAGTGTAGTCAACTAGTTTTTAATAGGTAACTTAACAGTAATTGTAATCTAATTTATTAACTAGTTCATTAAATTTTTACCTTATTTAGTTAGAAGCTTGTACACAATTTTTTGTGTGTGTGTGTGGGGGGGGGGGGGGGGGGAGGGGTGTTCAGTACTTTAAAAATTTGAAAAAAATGTAAATGAGAAATGTTTACTTTTTTATTATATTATTGTTGCATAAATGTATCTGTATAAATAATGTTTTAGTTAAATAGTAGCTTTCCAAACTAAAACTAATAATTTTAAGTAGTTTCCACAAAATGGGTTTATAAATATTTTCATACTTTTTTAGTAGCTTGCACTGTAGTTTTTAATTGTTAGCTTAGCAAGTAAAATATTTTAAACTGTTAAGCTACGAACTAATAATCATGTAAAGTATCAGATCAAAAAATGTTAATATTTTTAGCTATTTTTTAGAAGCTAGTACGCAAAGGGGGAAAAACATGGTTTACTTTAAATCAGTTTTTGCTCAGAAACAGCTTAGCAAATAATTACAAAGAAATTGCAAGCCACACATTGAATTAAGTATTTTCTTATAAAGTTAGTTCACCCCAAAATGAAAATTCTGTCATTCACTACTCACCCTCATCTCATCCATTCTTCTCTTTCTCTGTGCTTTCCCCCGGATGTAGACAAAAAAAATCTTAAAGTAAATCCAATGATGTCGCATGGAGTGTTTTTACTATGTTTCTGGATCTGGGATCATTTCAGTTGTGTTGCTGTCTGTGGAGGTTCTGATGGCTCGCTGATTTAATTAAAACTATCTTAATTTGTCAATCAAATGTTTTATGTGATTGGAACAACATGAGGGGAGTTATTAATGACAGAATTTAAATTTTTTGTTCAATTAACCCTTTAATCCAATGCACTTTATTTACAGTGTAAAGTGTTTTCTAATTACAATTAAAAGTTAATTATCTTGTTTCTAAATTTCTTAGTTTTGGTGTAACTTCCCTATCATTCAATTCTTGTAAATTATGACCTCAGAAATCCTTGTTTTTATTCCCCCAATTAGAGCTTTCCTATCGGAAATATACAACACCTGAGGTTACATCAGTGATAGGATATGACCTCATCAGATGACTTCCTGCATCCTGTGCGATTCAGCTGAAGGGAAGCGCTGTATCCGTGTTTAGATTTGCTCACTTCCCATCAGACATGAACAAGAAACACTGGATGCTTTTTAAGACCCCTTACAAAAAAATACCATGATATCAGATAGCAATCCAACTATACTTTGATGGAAAAGCATATCTTTAATACACCAGTTTGTATGTCCAAAAACATGGTTTTATTATGGTACATGCAATAAAAGCATGGTAAAACCATGGTATTTTTGTTAGTTTATCATAATACTAAAAATACTTATTTACTTTCAAGCCAAAAGTCTTGTAATAGCATTCTAGTGATGCTTTTTCTCACACACAGCACACTTACATGCATTTCTTTGATTAATTATTAATGCAGCGTTTTCTCAGATTCATCTGAAGTAGCTGTCAGCAGCAGAAGATGAAGATGAATTTGTGTACGATCAGACAACAAATCATAAATACTTCAAGTTCAAAGGGTCGGCGAAATATTCACACGCAAACAAGTTGCACTTTTACTTATGAAATCAAATTAAATGTCAATCTGTGGCAGAAAGTGAACTAATAAATTCTAATAAGTAAGTAAATTCTAATAAATGCCACTCGGTTTGATATTGCAATTTCATTAGGTTATGCATTTTTAAAATGGTCCAAACAAGGCCATTGTATCTAGGATTCATGTTTCATTGCATATTAGAGGATCTAGCTGGGAATCTAGGGCAGACGTGTACAGAAAAAGACTGGAATACAATGAAGAAAGTGCACACAGACACACACTTACTCCAATTTAGTTGTATGAGATGCATGAACGAGGAAAAACCTGGCCAGAGAGGAGCAGAAATGAATCCTTAAACCTAGAGAAGATAAGGAAGAATACTTGATGATCCAGGCGTATAATTCAACACCGTTTCTATATCAGGCAGAGGAACATGTGCTCTAGGAGGCTTGAAGCCTGAGTCTCAGGGGTCATGAGGGTCAAAGAATCACCTCCTTTGACGTCATAAATCCCTGCAGGCACCAGAAGAAGGACTACTGTGGCACAACATTAGCATAACCTTCATAAAACGCTTAGAAATTGCAGTGAAACTTCACATTCACACAGCCAGTCCAATATGTTTGCTGTATATTATAACTAGCAGTTTTAAATAGCATATCCAGCATAAATGGAGTTTTATAAGCTGAGTCGAAGTCATTTTAATGAATCATTTCTTTTGGGTGAGTCACTTCAATCAACTGGTTCAAATAATTAAACTAGTATTGCCATGCGGTTAAGGTTTTTGGAGTGAGTTTATGGTTTTATGCTGTTACCAGAGTGATTTACAGTAAGTGTGTTACTATGCGGTTTTCAGAGTGATTTACAGTAAGTGTGTTACTAGGCAGTTTTTTCAGAGTGATTTACAGTAAGTGTGTTACTAGGCAGTTTTCAGAGTGATTTACAGTAAGTGTGTTACTAAGCAGTTTTCGTACAGTTTTCAGAGGGATTTACAATAAGTGTTTTACTAGGCAGTTTTCAGAGTGTTTTACAGTAAGTGTGTTACTATGCGGTTGTTACAGTTTTCAAAGTGATTTACAGTAAGTGTGTTTCTAGGCAGTTTTTTCAGAGTGATTTAGAGTAAGTGTGTTACTAGGCAGTTTTCAGAGTGATTTACAGTAAGTGTGTTACTATGCGCTTGTAACGGTTTTCAGAGTGATTTA
>JAUMHP010000035.1:743102-756758 GCA_032361065.1 Enteromius trimaculatus | reverse complement strand
GCAGTTTTTTCAGAGTGATTTACAGTAAGTGTGTTACTAGGCAGTTTTCAGAGTGATTTACAGTAAGTGTGTTACTAGGCAGTTTTCAGAGTGATTTACAGTGTGTTACTATGCGCTTGTAACGGTTTTCAGAGTGATTTACAGCAAGTGTGTTACTATGCGGTTTTCAGAGTGATTTACAGTAAGTGTGTTACTATGCGGTTTTCAGAGTGATTTACAGTAAGTGTGTTACTATGCGCTTGTAACGGTTTTCAGAGTGATTTACAGTAAGTGTGTTACTAGGCAGTTTTCAGAGAGTGATTTACAGTAAGTGTTACTAGGCAGTTTTCAGAGTGATTTACAGTAAGTGTGTTACTATGCGCTTGTAACGGTTTTCAGAGTGATTTACAGTAAGTGTGTTATTAGGCAGTTTTCAGAGTGATTTACAGTAAGTGTGTTACTATGCGCTTGTAACGGTTTTCAGAGTGATTTACAGCAAGTGTGTTACTATGCGGTTGTTAGGGGTTTCAGAGTGATTTTAGTATGCTGCTATGCAGTTGTCATGGTTTTTGAAGTGTTTGAATGTGTTGCTATGCAGTTGTTCAACACAACTGAAATGATTCAGCTCCAGGAACTTAAAGAAAACAAAGAAAACAAATATAGCATTAAATTCTACAATTCTTTCCAGTGACTTACATCTTTTGCTTTTACATACTGTATTTGATGTAATCAGCCTCGTTTTCATATAAGAGGAAAGCACGCGCATGTACATAATCTGTGGTTGTTTACGTCTAAAAGAAAGTGCACGCATTACATTTTGCTAACATCTAAAATGGTGGATGACGTGAGTCACGGGAGAAGTAAATTATGGTAGAGTAAATTATGTCATTTTTGTTTTCTTTGCGCAAAAAAAAAGTATTCTCCCAGCGTCACAAAACTGAAGTTGAGCCACTGATGTCACATGGACTCTTACCAATGTTTTTACTATGTTTCTTGATCTGGGATCATTTCAGTTGTCTTGCTGTTTATTGACGGTCAGATGGGTCTCTGATATCATGAAAAATATTTTAATTTGTGTTCTGAAGATAAATGGAGGTCTTACGGGCTTGGAACGGCATGAGGGTGAGTAATTAAGGGTAGCATTTTTGGGTGAACTAACCCTTTAAGTTTTTTTTAGAGTGGTTTTAGTGCATCGCTATGCTGTTGTTAAGGTTTTTAGAGTGGTTTTAGTGTGTTGCTGTGCAGTTGTTAGGGTTTCCATAATAGTTTTAGTCTGTTCCTAAGTGCTTGTTAAAGATTCTGCAGTTGTCAAGGTTTTCTAATTGGTTTTAGTGTTGTTTGTGTAATCTATACACTTAATCTATACTGTAACTTAATAAACGAACTTAATTTGAGAATACGCCTGAATGAATCATAACAAAAATGTTGGTTCAGAAGATTAATTTGATGGAATCTGTTCATCTAAATATTACTGAAGGAAATTCGTTTGGATTGTGACACTTTTAAATCAAAGCAACACTTTTGACAAAGTACAGCAGACAAGCTTTTTAGTTTCTTCTGGTGTAATAAGTCTGCACACCCAGAAAACAGGAAGCCACAGACACAAATAGTTTTGAACGGTTTCTCCCTCTAGTGTTTTATGAAACACTAAAGCTGCCTGAAACCTCCGGTAGAAATAAAGACAAACATTGTTTATCGCCAACTGATGTTTCCAATTTGTTGCCATGGCCTCTGGACTCCAACTGCTCTTCTTTTTAAACTGATTAAAATAGTGGCTGTCGGCACCTTAACGATGGTTTCATCCCATTTGTGTCTCTTGGGAAACAAGGAATAGATTTGAGAACATGTGTTTGAAAACAGCATCATTAAAGCTGTTTCCTGAGCGTAGCTGAGTTATGATGAATGCTGCACTGCTTCATGTCTGTCCAGCGCAGGACTGAAGAAGCACTGATCCTCAGACATCAGACCATCATACTGCAGCTTCTGCTGGCCAAGAACCGCCCACTTGAGCCATCATGCGAAAAACAATACAGCTCTTTAAAACCTTTCAAATCTCCATGGTGTTGCCATGCGACTGTTAAAGTGTTCTGAGTGGTTTTAGCATGTTGCTATGCAGTCGCTAAGGTGAACTGAGTGGCTCTAGCATGTTGCCAAGTATTTCTAATCAGGTTTAACTGTGTTATGGTATTCGAATTGGTCTGGCTACTTGTGTAGTGTAGAGCGTAGCTACAGTATTTGGTTGTTAGGTTTTTCGGAATGGTATTAGTGCATCGTTGTGCGGTTGTTTTCAGGAATAAAGGTTTTCAAGTAGTTTTAGTGTGTCGCTGTGTAAATGTCAAAGGGATAGTTTAATAGTATTAAGCTTAAAATATGGATATTTATCGTAAAAAATAAATCCATGGATTGGCTACAGGAGGACTTACCCATCCCTGAAGCTGTGTTATATTACGAATATGCATACGTTACTTCACGTCTTTCGAAGTGTAGCGGCTATCACCAATTTAAACACCTTGGAGGTGTCTGGACAATTTTTCTTATAACTTCGACTGGATTCATCTAAAAAAGGACGTCAAATACACCTAGTCTGCTTCAAAGGTGAGCAAAAGGCAGCATAATTTTCATTTTTTGGTGAACGATCCCTTTAGGTTTTTTCAGAGTGGTTTTAGTTTGTAGCTATACAGTTGTTAGGGTTTTCATAATGGTTTTAGTCTGTTTCTAAGTGGTTGTTAAGGTTTTCGGGGGGGGGGGGGGGGGGGTTATCGCTCTGGGGTTGTTAAGGATTTCAAAGCTGTGATAGAGTGTAGATATGCAATTAAGGTTAATTGAGTTGTATTTGTGCATTGCGAAGTGGTTGTTAGGGTTTTTGGAGTGGTTTTAGCCTGTTTATAAATGCTTGTTAGGGTTTTTGGAGTGGTTTTAGTGCGTTGCTATGGAGTTGTTAAGGTTTTCAAAGTGTTTTTATCACTGCTATGTGATTGCAAAGGTGTTCTGAGTGGTTTTAGTGCATTGCAATTTGGTTGTTAAGTTTCTTTGGAGTGGCTTTACGGCATTGCTGTGTGATTGTTAAGGTTTTTGGAGTGGTTTGAATGTATCGCTATGCAGATTTAACAGTTTTCAGAATGGTTTTAGTATGTTGTTATGCAGTTGTTAAGGTTTTCTGATTTCTTAGGGTGCAATTTTGTTATAATGGGTTGTTCTGTAGACTTGGTTTGGACATCGTCCCACCTTCAACCTCTAACATACCAGTCTCTGGATTAAGACCAGCAGGTTTTAGGAGAACAGAAGAGAGTGTTCCAGCCCAGAACTAGCTCCATCAGAATCTGGCAACACAGCCTGCACTCCAGCGATGGAAAAAGGCAGCATTTGATACGCACAGACAATTTCAGGCTGGTACCCAAAGGTTTCCAGAGGTACAGAACCCTTAAGATTGTAGGATTTAAAATACCCTATAGCTTAAATCCTTCCATTTTTATCTTCAAATTCCCTCTTTTAACGGCGAGCTAATAACTCAGCAGTGAACTAACGCAGTGAAGATGAAACACTGGGAGTTCTTCTGCTGTGCCGACCACCAAAAAATGTGCCTGCATCAGGGTGGAACTCAACATCCGCAGAAACGAGGTCAACTAACCCAATTGCTTATTTCTAATTTTCTCCAAAATTGCCCAACATCTTGCAGAGGCTCCCCGACCAACCGTTCCCAAACACATCTGGACCACAGCGAGCCAGAATTCGCTCCTAATCCGTCCAGTTTTCCTTGGCTCAGAAGATTTGCAACAACACTGCCAAAAACCATAAAACAAACAGAAGGTTAAACCCAAAAATCCCCTATTGCAGACATCAAAAATCAAAAGCACAGCATTTGTCTAAGAAAAAGAGAGAGAGATGTCTCAGATTTAGACGCAATCATGTCAGAGACGCTATCAGATTATTGATTAGCGGCTGGCAGGAGCTGATAAGACCCTGCGACAGCTCGGATTTGAGCCCACATGGCATCCCGGTTGGCTCCTGCTCGATAATATGGGATTCACCAGTCTGAGTCCGAACGCTCCCAGAGAGTTGCTGTCATTGTTGGCATAAGGGGATATTGCAAGCATGTCACGGACAAATCTGATATCTCTTTGTTTATTTCAGGTGCACTCATTAAAATACCCCGACCGGATCCCTCCCGCCTCGGATCGCTCGGCTCTTCTCCTCCGTCCCCGAGGGCGTAATAATCTCTCCCATCTCAGAGCACATTAGCATTACAATTAAAACCGTATTTAACCCTTTAACACGCAACATATTCTGCTGTCTGGAGGGAAGTGCTCGCAGCTGAGAAAGATGTAGAAGATTCTGATCCATATTTGCAAAAACAAAAGGTTAAAAAGGATGATTGTGTTTGTTAATTAGAAGAGCTTAAACATGATGATTATGTTTGTTAATGAGAGCTTTAGGGCACTTTCTATGCATACAAAGCAGTGTCACGTTATTTCTTTGAAGCAATAAGATGGTTATATAATTTTAAATATAAGTGATTAAATTATTATTAGGATTTTTTTTTTTAAATAATCACAGTTATAGACACACATTAAAATATAAACATTATATAAAATTACAATATAATAAATATAATAACTGAAAATATAAAAATTATAATAACTGTGTAAATATGATTGTTTTTACAGATTTTTTTAAATATTAAAAAAACTATTTCAAAGGAAAATTAAATAATATTAAATAATAACAATATTTTATATCTACATTTATTTTTTAAATAAAGATTTTCAATGAAATATAAAATACAATACAAAATATAAAATAAATATGAAGGAATATTTTTGAAAAATAACAATTTAAAAATATATAATATAAATTAATTATTTTAAAATAAATAACATTTTATATTAATCCCTATTAAGTACACAAGTTTTTTTCAAACAATTAAACATTACCCTTTTTTAAAATATGAATATTGTTAGTGTAACTTCCTGAGGTACACAACCAATATTTTTTTCTCTCTCTGTTACAAGCACTATTTTGTGCCATAACTGCTCTTCCTTTTACTGTCAAACCGTACCGTACCAAACCATAATGGCAGCTATTCATAAACTGAATAAACTTATCTGAAAGGGTTTTTCTTCAGAGAACAGAAGCTGATCATGGGTAAGTTTGGCAGAGAGAGTGAAAAACACCCCCTTCCCATGCCTTTAATACTGTTTAGCTAATAAAATCAATTTTAGAAGGTTAATGAAATCTGTCTGGGTTAATGAAATCACTGCTCATGTTCCATTAGTGTTCCAGACTCCACCCACTCACAGAATTCTCTGTGCCCTGATTGGTCACACCCAGTGCTAATGCGTTCCAATGCACCGCAGTACTGGTTTAAAGTCAAATAATTATCCAATGCTAATGATAATTTAAGAATTCCAAGAAAAAAAAAAAACTAAATCTCATCAAGACAACACAACCATGGTTTGCAATTGGTAATGAGACACAAACAAACCAATGAAATTTGACAACATCAAAATTGTGCATCAAAATGCAGGCAAGAATGACATTAGAAAGCTACAACTGACATTAAACAAATTCATAATAGCATGTAACACAATAGCTAATCCAACTAATTTCATTCAGAGAAAACTTACCAAAATGGCTGGATATCACACATTTAGCACACATCAAAAAACAAGCCAAAACTTGCACAAGCTTGGCTGATTAAAAACAAAAAGGAAACGCAAAGCATTTTCAAAATAAAAGACTTTAAGTTTAACAAAGTTTTTTTTAGAATCCTAGGATTTATTTATTTTATTTTAAAAAAAAATTGTATGAACTAATTGTACTTGTATGAAGAAAGACGAAGAAATATTTTTTTAAAACGTTTTTTTTAATTAATTATATTATTTAAAAAAATTAATTTAATTAGTCGCAAATAGTCAGTCTATTTTATTTATTTATTTAGCAATTCTCATTATTATTATTTTTTATTTTCATATTTATTATTTTTTATTTAATTTATTAAAATAAAGTATTTCAAGTATTTTAATACTTTTATATATTTTTATAGGTCTAATTTTTATATGACAATAATAAAAATATGTTTTTACATTACTGTAATGATAATTCAGCCATATTATTGTTAACTAAAACAAAAAATATAAAACATTTTTATAAACAGCATCACCAAAGTTGACTGATTTACCACAGATTTTTCTGTTTTTTGTCATCTCCATATATTTACAATACTTCAATGCAAATTTCTGCGTCCTATTCTCTTATTCACCCACACTTTAATTTCTAAAGCACTCCAGAATGGCACTGTGATCACAAATTGCCCTGCAAAAAAAATCATCATTTTTCCTTTATTCCAACTCTGATTTGCATAATTCCTTTAGTGCTAAACAATGCATGCGCAAATAAACACTGTTATCGGTCGGTTCTTCGCAAAATTCCTCCCTGAATCTTGAAAAGTTGGAATGTTTGTCTTGAATTATTCCTCTCCGCAGACATTTCCCTTGTAAGCCTGATCTTTTAATAACAATAAACATTATTATATATTCATGACCGTCTGTTTTGTTTTCCACACAGCAGCAGAAACAAACGTCTCTCTCTCTCACACACACACACACACACACACACACACACACACAGTCTGATCTTCATCCGTGGTTAACACGCAGCATAATTACACCATTCGGTGCTTAATGAATGGATTAAATGTGGAAGCACTCTTCGGATACATGGGGGCTCCTTTTCCGTGTCCTACAGGGTCACATGAGCACACCCAAACAGCTCTTCACACTGACAGCGTTTTCTAAAGAGTCCATTATTGGACTGGACCTATTCATTAGCGGGGGAGAGACGGGCTCGTCTGCAGCAGGCAGACAGGTGGGCCGACAGACAGACGCAGTGAAGGTGAATATGCTGAATATTGTTGGAGACAGCTGGCTGATGGACTGATAATGACCCGAGTGCGTCTCTGTCGAGCTTTTTCTCCGTCGCTGTATTTTGGCCCATCACTCCTCACTGGGGTGCAGGAAAAACATGCATCGCTTCAGCAAAAAGTCTCAATTAAAAAGAGGAAATTAAATGTAAAAAAGAGACCATTAAGATTATTTTTATGGCCATTAAGCACATTTCAACCCAAAATTAAAAACTAATGGATGTACTTATTTAATAAATTTATTTAATAGTTCCCATTATTCTCAATGGTGGTGTTTTTTTTTTTTTAATTAAATATAAATTCAAATAAAGTGTAATGCAGTAATTAAAAGCAGTACAAGTTAAAAAAAATTGTGTGTGTGTGTGTATTAGTGCTGTCAAGCGATTAATCACATCCGAAATAAATATTTTTGTTTACATAATATATGTGTGTGTACAGTGTATATTTATTATGTGTATATATATAAATATATTATTATTATTATATGTATAGTCATATATATTATATGACTATATATATATTTATATATATATATATATAAAATAAGAATATAAATGTATATGTAAACATTTTCAAAATATATACTGTATGTGTGTTTGTGTGTGTTTTTATACAAATAATAAATATACACATTACACATACATATATTATGTAAACAAAAACTTATACAATTAATCACTTGACAGCACTTATATACGTGTGTGTGTGTGTTTTATATATATATATATATATTTAAAACACACACACACACACACACACAGATTCTTTTATTTATTTTTTATTATTATTATTAAATATATATTCAAATAAAATATACTACATTAATTACAACAAATATTACTAGGATGTAGCATGTAGAAATGCTTTTATAAAATATATTTTATATATTTTTATATATTTATTATATTTTTATTGTATTGCAAATATTATTAGAATTAGGTTTTTTCATTATGGTAATAATTAAGTGTTGTATCCAATATAAAAAAAAAATATTTTCATTGAATTAAATAAAGCTAATACTAAATAAAATATAATGATTCAGTGGCACATTTTATTATATACAATTATAGTAAAATACAATTTTAAATAAAAGTAGATTTTTTTTAAATTACAACAAATACTTTAATGATTATATATTAATAATAATGATTTTTTATAGTATAGTATATTTTATATGAAACAAAGCCACGTGTTATGAATAAATTATGACTAAATTAGTTTGTGCTGTAAAAATATTTCTACCATATTTAAAAAAATATATATATATATATATTTTTCTTAATCAGCAAAAAAAAAGACATGTTTCAATGCACACTTAACCAAATAAGCATGACCTTTAAGATGGAGACCACACACACACACACACACAGACACAAACATACTCAAATGCACATTCGAAGCATATTAATATACTGCTTATGAAAATGACAAATAATCACTCGGAAGGAAATGAAATAATGCATTGAGGAGTATGATTGGTTCGAGTCACAATGCTAATGCTTACAGTAGCGGGACAGGTGTGCATCAACCTCCTACATGTGGACATCTCAGAGGCCAAAGAGCAGAGCAGATGGCAGAGATGAAGAGTGAGAGTGAATGTGTGTGTGGCCAGAGCAAAAGGCAGAGGCTTCAGCATATGGTCAAGCGGCTGCCCGCTGAGAGAACTTTTACCATAGTGTGTGAGCTAATGATGGCCGCCTTCATACTCTGTAATCTACAGTGTGTGTTAACCAGCATGAAATAAGGTGTTGTCTTCAGTCAGGGATACATAAACACAAGCAATGACTCATGGAAGGAATCATGTAGTCAGCCGGTTAGTCATTAACTCAAAATAAACCTCGATGTGCCTCTGAAGGAAAGTCTCTTTCCATTAATTCTCACACCTGCTTTAAGTTCAAGAATTTTAGGTAGGTTTTGAAGCTGGGAGGCAGGTTTGAGCGGGTTTAAACCACACTTAGCTGGTTGAGTTGGACATTGGATGGTTTAAACTGGTTCTTAGCTGGTTTACGCTGGACCTTAGCTGTTTAAGCTGGATCTTAGATGGTATAAGCTTGTCCTTAGCTGGTTTAAACTGGTTCTTATCTGGTAACACTGGACCTTAGCTAGTTTAAACTGGTCTTTTGCTGATTTAAGCTAGTTCTTAGCTGGTTTAAATTGGACCTTAGCTGGTTTAAACTGGTCTTTTGCTGGTTTAAGCTGGTTCTTAGCTGGTTTAAATTGGACCTTAGCTGGTTTAAACTGGTCTTTTGCTGGTTTAAACTGGTTCTTATCTGGTAACACTGGACCTTAGCTAGTTTAAGCTGGTCTTTTGATGGTTTAAGATGGTTCTTAGCTGGTTTAAATTGGACCTTAGCTGGTTTAAACTGGTCTTTTGCTGATTTAAGCTGGTTCTTAGCTGGTTTAAATTGGACCTTAGCTGGTTTAAACTGGTCTTTTGCTGGTTTAAGCTGGTTCTTAGCTGGTTTAAATTGGACCTTAGCTGGTTTAAACTGGTCTTTTGCTGGTTTAAGCTGATTCTTAGCTGGTTTAAATTGGACCTTAGCTGGTTTAAACTGGTTCTTAGTTAGTTTAAGATGGTTCTTAGCTGGTTTAAGTTGGACCTTAGCTGGTTTAAACTGGTTCTTAGTTAGTTTAAGCTGCTCCTTAGCTGGTTTAAGATGATTTTTAGCTTGATATTGCAAATTGGTGCATCTTGCCACATTTTAAAACATATTTTAATGTATTATTTTAATTATGAACACAATGGTTTGTAATGCAAACTGTTTTACCTTCTACTCCACTTTGCTTTTCTTCTCATCCCTATAGCGGCTAATAAACCGGAAGTGTCACCCATAGGCCTTCGTCCCTGTTAAAGAAGGAGGTGTATACAGAAAACTAATTACAAGATCAAAAAGTTATCAAACAGTTTTTTCTTCAATTATTTCAAAAGAAAACCATATAATTAAATGTTGTATCCGAGAACAGGATGAGCTTTGAGGCCGAGGGATCAGCCGCGCACATCTTTGATGTTACTCCCAGTACTAATACATAATGCGCACAATAAACACGCACTCCTGAGAAAGAAAAAAAAACTGTACCGCTCGTCATCTGCCTTAGGACGTCTTTGTAAATGTTTAATTGTACAGGTAGCAGTTCTGCTTTGTGTTCAGAGGTTTTGATCACACACATCTACACACTCAGGGGCTATTGTCTGTTTCCTCTCTGTCTGTATTCTGCAGCTGTGCATGACTGATTCTCTCAGCCTCAGGATTTACAGAACAAAGCTGTGCAGACAGCACCTATTGATCCTGAATCTTGTGTGTGTGTGTTTGGTCTGGGTTACAGGGACACAGAATGGGAAGTGACATTTCTAACACTTGCGAGACACTTCCTTGGGAAGAATCACTGTTTCAAAACCTATTTTCCCTACATCCTAACTGAAATATGCCCTCGTAATTATTGTTTTGAAAGTCGCTCGACTCATACCTGATTAAATCTGAATGCGAATCTGTTATAGAATATGATAAAAATCCATTGAGACCAGCTTTCGAGAGCGCAATTTAAATCGCATATTAGTGGCGTTTCCTTTGTTTATGAATCTTTGAATGAACTCATCAAACTTGCAATCATATTTTGACTGAATATGAAGTGTTTGGCGACACGACCAATAGCATTCGAGCGCGGCTTTGATAGAGCGTTTTACTACTCCCTCTTTGCTGTGATTGGAAATTGACAAGTTTTGGTTCACCGAGGCTGTCTTGAATCTAGGATTGTAAAAATACAAAAGGTAAACTTTTGGTGCATCCGAAATCACATACTGCTTAAGTAGGTACTACATTTAAAATCGAACGTACTACCCAACTGTAAAAAGTACGTTCTATATAGTATGAATGGGTGTAGTATGAATGGAATTCGGACATACTACATCCGCCATATTGATGTTGTCACGTGTCATGCGTCGTCACAAAAAAGCGCGACAATTTAAACTTTCCATAAGTCATCTGTTTATTTAGATTGTGTTCAACAAGTGTAATTTAATCACAATAAACAAAGTTTTTTTCCTGAGGTGCTTACACTTGAAATGAGCGTCTCCACTTTCCGCCATTTTTCAAATATGACACCTCCTCTCCCGGAGCCTCATGGGATAGGAAAGTGTCCATGGTATGCGTACTACAGAGTTCGTGAGGAAGCAGCAGGTCATCCGGGTACTTCTTGCCTACTAAATTTTGAATACTTTGAATTTGGACTTACTACCCGCCTCGCATAGACTTGTTAGATATAAACTCCCAGTTCTGAGAAGAGGGGAAAAGCATATTTTCCTTGAGTTTTCCTCATGAAAATTAACCAAAGTTGTATTATAGTAAAATTACTATGTATTTATTAGTGTATTGATTACTATTTGTAAAACCATTTTTACCACAATTGTCATGGTTTAACTTTTAGTAGTGGTACCTCGGTTAATATATTATATTATATTTACCTTGACTTAACTATATTATCCATGTTTTTTTGTTTTTCTAGTAAAACCATGGTTAATTTTCATAAGCGTTTATCTTACGATTCAGGCCTTTTCTCTTACATTTCTGAGATATGAACTCAGAATTGTTAGAAATAAACTTGCAATTACAGTTTTCTGCAAAGGAAATAAAAGGTAATTTTCGACTTTTTATCTCAATTGCTATCAGAACTGCATTTATGACAGACAAAAATAAAATAAAATTGTCTTCTTGCAATTTAAATATTTGTGTTTATATCATAATTCCAAGGTTAAATCATGCAATTCTGAAAAAAAAAAAAAGAATATTCAGAATATAATATGTGAACTGTCAGATATTACCTTTACCAAAGAACAAATCTTTTATAGTAATGATTTGAGCCACATTTTAATACTTGGTTTGACTGGAGCGCCCACACTGAATGCAAGTGTTCTCATAAACAATTTTGTCTCAAAGCAAACAAATCCACAACCAAACATAATAGAACTGCCCGAATGAAACATCTTGTATCAAAACTCAAGTCACAGCAGCTTCGGGAGATGACAAATTGAGCTACTTCATGGAAGTCTTGCTAGCTTCTTTCCCTCAAGGCCTCATGGTTAGGCGGGTCAAGACAGACAACAAAAGCACAATAAAAGTCAATCACCCGTGCGGCCCATTGCTGATCTGCACTTAGGGGCCATTAAGAATGGAATTTCAATTAGTGGCTGTCTTATCAGCGCTGTATGTGCGTTTGGATGTTTGTGTTTCCAGCGCGTGGGACATGATTTAATTTCCTCCAGGTCTGACAGGTGTTAAAGCGATACGTGTGAATTCACCCAGCCGTCTCTATAGACTGTACAAATGCTTCAAAATCAACCCACTTTATCCAGTTTGACACACACACACACACACACACACACGTATGACCTTTAACCCCACAAAAGCAATAAAACACGTACAAAGAGGTTCAGACCCGAACGTATTGATTTATTTTTGCTGGATTCCTAAAGCGCTAAATGGTTTTGAGTTTCCGGATTCATCCCGAGAGTGAAACGCAATTCATCCGATGTTTTGAACGCTACATATTGCTTGACATTTCATTTGTCACGTACAGTAACCTTGGTCGATTAATGCAAAATGTGCGAACAACGGCGGTGACATTTACGGGTACCTGAGCACACACGCCATTAAAACCCCCGGCAGACAGTCTCAGTGTCGTCAAATATTCGTAGGTGTTAGAAAACAAAAAACCAGACCAGACACAACACATCGACGGTTCTTGTTATCGAATCTGCCTCGTTCGCCATCTCTGACATTTCCCCCATCTGCAGCCGCGTGTTCACACATTAGAGCGTCCGGTCAACCAGAAAACACCTACCAGAGATACACACTTACTCAAAACATCTACCGCAGATACCATTGTAGCTTAGCTAGCTTATCTGGGAGGGTTGGCTGAAGCTACTAAAATGTGGGTAACTTTCTGATGTTAGGGTGTAAAGTTATAATGCAGTATTTATTGTAGAACTGGATTGGATTTTCTGAAGAAAAAAGGTGTTTTTGGCATGATTTTTGCGCAAACACCACTTAACAGTACCATGGTAATCTCATGATTATTGGTACATGTACCATATTTTTGGACTTGTAGCTTAGTAATATCATGATATTCCTTGAAATTCCTGGGAATATGTCAGTATCATAGTAGATGTACTTTATATGGTAATCATTCAAGGACTTGAAAAAAAATACCACGGTATTACAGTGTAATCTGGACATGTACCATGGTACTTTCTTGTAAGTACAGTATAGCATGGTATATACCAAAAAACAACGTTAAAATATTTATAATTAATATATATTTATTTAATAAATTATATTGTAAAAAAGGTAAAAAAAAATTACATTAATTGCAAAATATTTTAAATTAAAATATTACGTTAGTATTATTTATAGTATTTATTTATACTATTAATGCATTATCTTTTCTTTTTATATTTGCATTTCAGTTTTAGTAGTTTTATGTGCTGTTGTAATTTTATGATACTTTATGATAATTTTATTATATTTCTATTTACCCAATTTAAATTTGGTTTAGACTTACTTCAGTAAGCTGTCAAGGAGAAAAAAATCTAAATTTCATTTCATTTCAAGTTTTTTTAAGTGGAATTTTCTTATAATATTTATATTTTATTGCAGCTTTATTTCAATTAATGCAAATATTTAGTTTTAAAAATAACAAATTAAATTATATAATTACATGACAAAATCATATAATTCTGTGTATATAAAATGATATAAAATATA
>JAUMHP010000035.1:689966-703320 GCA_032361065.1 Enteromius trimaculatus | reverse complement strand
TCTATCTATCTATCTATCTATCTATCTATCTATCTATCATATGTTTATCTATCTATCTATCTGTCATGTTAATCTATTTATCTATCTATCTATCTATCATATGTTTATCTATCTATCTATCTATCATATGTTTATCTATCTATCTATCTATCTATCTATCTATCTATCTATCTATCTATCATCTATCATATGTTTATCTATCTATCTATCTATCTGTCATGTTAATCTATCTATCTATCTATCTATCATATGTTTATCTATCTATCTGTCATGTTAATCTATTTATCTATCTATCTATCTATCTATCTATCTATCATATGTTTATCTATCTATCTATCTATCATATGTTTATCTGTCTATCTATCTGTCTATCTATCTATCTATCATCTATCTGTCTATCTATCATCTATCTATCTATCTATCTATCTATCATATGTTTATCTATCTATCTGTCATGTTAATCTATCTATCTATCTATCATATGTTTATCTATCTATCTATCTATCATATATCGGTCTATCTATCTATCTATCATCTATCTATCTATCTATCTATCATCTATCTATCTATCATATGTTTTTCTATATGTCTATCTATCATCTATCTATCTATCTATCATATGTTTATCTATCTATCATCTATCTATCTGTCTATCTATCTATCTATCTGTCTATCATCTATCTATCTGTCTATCTATCATATGTTTATCTATCTATCTATCTATCTATCATATGTTTATCTATCTATCTATATGTCATGTTAATCTATCTATCTATCTATCTATCTATCTATCATATGTTTATCTATCTGTCATGTTAATCTATCTATCTATCTATCATATGTTTATCTATCTATCTATCTATCATCTATCGGTCTATCTATCTATCTATCTATCTATCTATCTATCTATCTATCTATCTATCTATCATCTATCTGTCTATCTATCTATCTATCTATCTATCTATCTATCTATCTATCATATGTTGATCTATATCATCTATCTATCTATCTATCTATCTATCCATCTATCTATCTATCATATGTTTATCTATCTATCTATCTGTCTATCATCTATCGGTCTATCTATCTGTCTATCTATCTATCTATCTATCTATCTGTCTATATCATCTATCTATCTATCTATCTATCTATCTGTCTATATCATCTATCTATCTATCTATCTATCTGTCTATCATATGTTTATCTATCTATCTAACTATCTATCTATCATCTATCAGTCTATCTATCTATCTATATCTATCTATCTATATCTATCTGTCTATCTGTCTATCATCTATCTATCTATCTATCTGTCTATCTATCTATCATATGTTTATCTCTCTATCTATCAATCATATGTTTATCTAATTTTCTATCTATCTATCTATCTATCTATCTATCTATCTATCTATCTATCTATCATATGTTTATCTATCTATCTATCTGTCATATGTTTATCTATCTATCTATCTATCTATCAATCATATGTTTATCTATCAATCATGTTTATCTATCTATCTATCTGTCTATCTATCTATCTATCTGTCTATCATATGTTTATCTATCTATCTATCTATCTATCTATCTATCTATCTATCTATCTATCCATCTATCATATGTCTATCTATCCATCCATCTATCCATCCATCCATCTATCTATCCATCTAATGGATCTATATATCAATCTGTTTGTGTGTCCATCCATCCATCCATCGGTCTATAGTATCTATCTGTCTATATTATATCTGTCTCTTTCCTTACATTTGTCACCTCATTATCAGTGTTATGTTATACATTTTGAAGCATATAAAGGAGCTCTGGGCTGAATAATGGTTATGTGTCTTTCTCACGCTCCGTTTCCCTCATTCTCTGCTTGACTTCCTGTCAGTCTGATGTCCAAACCCTGACAGCACCTCTCGGCTAGTGCAGGAGCGTTTGTGTGAAGGGAAACGGAGAGGATCTGCATTTGTTTTAGGGGCAGAGCAGGACTCAGTGTGTGTGTGTGTGCGCGCAGGAGATTTATAGCGCCGGTACGGTGTGTTTCCATCTTCCACTGCTGCTGTCACTGTAGCGCTATAATTGGGCAGGTCACATGACCCAAGGAGTCGTTCTGCAACTTCAGGGAATTGTGTCTCCTTCCTCCCGCTCCCTCTACCCCTCACTTTCTCTCGTTCACACTTCATCTTTCTTTATTTTCTGTTTTTCTTGCTGCTTTTTGCCAAACACAGGGAAAGTAGGACAGTTTACGATATCATTAATTGTGCTGCCCTTTATGGATTCGCTTTTTCTCTCTCTTTCTCACAGGAAGCGAGTGCTAGTTTCGAGCAGTGGGAGAAACTGATGAGCTCTGAGAGTGAGAATCAGTTTGTGGAGGTGATGAGTCTCATCACACACATGTATAAGCAGACCGCCATTGCCAAGGTAAAGAGTGTGAGCGAAATCCTCAAGATGTTTATTTCTCATTTCACATCTCCCTAATTGTCTAAAATGGCTGTAGATCTTCATGCTGTGGGAATTTCTGTGTATTTCCTTTTCTTTTTACTGGGTCATATATGAGTTTTATGTTCTTTTGGGACTCAAACACTCTGTTCAGTGCACTAGTTAAAGATTGAAGCAAATTTAGGAAAAGGGAATAAATCGGCCATATTGGTGACCAACATTAACTTTTTTTAGTGATGTAAAGTATAAACTATTGAAAGGGTGCACAACTGTAAATATTAATATTAATACATATATATGTATTGGAAAATGATTTAATTTTCATTTTGAGGGAAACTTGGCTATGTTGTTCATTAATAGCTACGTTTATATTATCACAGGTAAGTAAACACCACATTTGCCAGGCTGTTTTTAAGATGTTCTAGGTGCTTTTTACGCTGTTGCTAGGGTGTTCCGATTGGTTGCTAGGTGAAAAGTCTAGTCTCTAGATGTGACTCATGTCCTTTAATGCAGTACTATAAAACATGTCTCTTTTTTTCATCGATCAGGCAAGAATCATAAGCCTAAACTCTTCTGAAACCTCAACAACCCTTCTTGTAAAGCAAACAATTACTGTACTAGATCCACCCTAGCATCCGAGTAAAAGAAAGTCAGCCAGCCCTCATTTCAACTTCATCTCTTTCTCCGAATGCCATCAGAATAACGGCCATCTGCAGCGAGTTTCCCTCCTCTAACGATGAGGGACAGCGTGAAACCGCCGCTAACGACCACCATGGCAACCGGCCCTTCTGTTCTCCACATCAAACACCGCCGCATTGCCATGGGAACGAGCTCCGGGAGGGCCGGACTGCCGTAGCGCCGACCTTAACTCTGACCTTTTTGATCGGCCGACATCTTTTCCTGCGGATCTCGCACTTAACAAGGTGTTTTTATGAGCTCCAGACGAGACCTGCCGCAACTTTCGCGGCTTTTTGCATCACTCACGCGAGCTTCAAACGTCACAGGTTTTTTTCTTCGCACAGGTTTGTTGTAAAAAATAAAAAAATGGCAAGGCTATTCATTCCATCGGGAGTTTTAGACGTTCTTTCTTCTCGAATGATTTAAGCTTTATATCATCCTCCCGAGCACAGCGAGCATCTTGAATGAAGCTTTCCAGCATGCGTGTATCAAACCAGCGCGAGTGTGTTTTTTTTAATTGTCAAACCCGTGTGTTCTGGTCCCTGCTGCTCTTGTCCTCTCCGCTCTTTCATTAATTGTTTGCCACTGAGACGATATCCTCTCTCTCTCAGGGCAGAAATGTGCGGTGTCAGGAATGGTGCCGCTTTTTGAATTCTGTGTTTTTGCCAAGTGAAAATGAGTGAACCGCAGCCACCGCGCAAACACGTACACTCGAGGCTTAAAAAAAAGAAAAGCGCTCCTTCACAGACAGTTTCGGCACCAATTAGGCGATATTAAAAAGGCAAAACTCTTCAGTAATGAGAAACCCAAGAGCAGCTTTGAAATTCAGGAAAAGAGGACTGGCTTCCGGCAAATGACTCAGTACGTTGTTCGTGTAACAAATATGCTAACCATAATGGCATCTCACAGTTTAGAGATTTTTCAGGAGTTTTGTGGGGTTTTTTTGGAGCAGGTCTCACTGGTTGAAAGGAGATTTGGGATTGAAGTGACAAAACAACACGTTAAATGTAAAATCGAAGCAGCACTCGTAGTAGATTGCAGTTATGTGGCCCAGCAACAGCGCTATAGTAAAATACTCTTTTATTAAATAAGTTTTACAGAAGATAACTGCTAGCAAAGTTGCCAGGGAACTTTCTGGCCAAAATATCAAGTCAAGTCAAGATAATTTTCTTAAAACTAAAAAGTAAAGAAAAATAAATTAAATAATACAAAAGTAAAATGAAAAATATAATTAATTATATAAATAAAACAGAGTCTGGGATGTGTTTTTTTTTTTTTTTTTTTTTTTTTTTTTTTTCTCGAATCGAATTAATCAAAAGCAAATCTATTTGTAGTGTTACAAATAATTTATTTCTGGCCTAAAGATCAAGTCAAAAGCTTAAAAAAAAATTATTATATTAAATTAATACGAAAAAGTATTATTATAATGATATATTATATTATAATATAATATATTATTATTATATAATTATAATAATGATATAAATAAATTATAGAGTTTAATTCTGCAAAGACGCATTGAATTAATCGAAAGTAAATGCATTTGCACATATTTTTCAAATAAATGCTTTGAATTTTGTATGTATCAAAGAAAAAAAACCTTATTAGTATCCACAAAAATACTAAGCAGCACAACTGTTTTCAACATTAATAGTAAAATAAGTTTCATAAGTAAATCAATGTATTGTAATGATTTGAGGATCATGTGACACTTAAAGTGCCCCTATTATGCATTTTCAAATATGATCTTTCATGCAGTGTGTCATGTAGCTGTATGTAAACATAAACTATCTGCGAAGTTGTGCAATAAAGTTATTGTCTATCAAAAAAAAAGAGGCGGTTCACAGCAATTTTAATATTTTTCTGTTACTGATCCACGTCACTAAGTAACATATTTGCATAATGTCCGCCCAAGTTCTACGTCGTGAACAACTTGCCCCGCCCACAAACAGTACAATTTTGTCAGATTACATCATGTCAAGAAGAAGCTGTGAGAGTACACTTGTTTTATATGCCCTTCTGAAAGATGAATCTACAAAGAATAATTGGTTAACATTCATTTTTTTCAACAACACCTCAGCAGTACAATTCCAATCTCGTGTTGTGTCCGCGTCATTTTACTGATGACTGCTTTTCTAATCTTTGAGTACAACACAATATTCACCAAACGCTTGGTCTTAAAAGATGGATCAGTGCCCAGTTTATTTGCTCCTCTGAACTTCTACCTGTAAGTATGATTAATAATTGATTATGGTATTTTCTAGCGATCGTTCAAAATACGTATTAGTGTACGTGATGTTGTGTAACAACCCTGCTCATGTCTTTGTAACCAGCTAACTTACGTTTCTGTAGTTCTGTTGTTCAGCTGTGGGCCAAATGTAGTTTAATACTGTGATTGATGCAGCTCGACTGTTAACTCTTAAACTCATTAGTTTAAGTAATGGTAAACGATGTTTAACGCAGTGTTATGCATTATACAATGATGAAGTTCACAGCGTAGAGGTGTGTCCGATTCACTTACTAAAGCAAATATTTAGCACTTTCCACAGTAGTCCGTGCTAACTAGTTGATATATGCTCTGAAAGCATCCCTAGTAATGTCAGAAAGTGTAGTTTTGGTACAAGCTTGAGCGGTAGACCAATCATAAAGGACTGTGCCATCTGACCAATCACAGTGAGGGCTCACGGAAGGGAGGGGTTTAGACAAACAGAGTCTTTGAACTGCTTCACACGAGTCATTTAGAAATGAGGTAAAATTAAATCTATTTTTGGGGAAAACTGAAGTGTTTTTTGACCTTGCATACATGTAAACCTGCTTTAAGACACTCATAAAACAATATTAGCCACCTTTAAAATAGGTTAAAAATCCAGCTTTTCATCACTAGAATGAATTACTTTTTTACATATATTCAAATAGAAGACAGTAATTTTAAATTGTAATAATATTTCCTCAATTGCATTTTTTATTAAATAAATGCAGCCTTGATGAGCAGAACTTTCAAAAGTAAAACGAAACAAAAAAACTAGTAAACAAAAAAAAAAAATACTGACCCCAAACTTTTTTTAAAATAGTGTATAAAATATATAAAATGAGATGCATATGCATATATATATTTATATTTATATTTATTTAAATATATATATATAATGTAATTTGTGTCAAATGTGTCATTCATTAAGAACCAGTTTTAGTTTGCTCTGAAACTTTCTATTTTATAACTAATTTGGAACCATATTAGAATGTTTTAGAGTGTTATTCCTAAACTATGTTCCCTGGCTGGATCACGATATGATTTTTCTCTATTTTCTTTCCATCTCTCTCAGGCCGGAGCGGTGAAGGACTATATAAAGATGATGTTGGAAACCGAACAGCTGAAGTTTTTGGTCTTTGCTCATCATCTCAGCATGCTGCAGGCGTGTACCGAGGCTGTCATCGAGGCCAAGGTGTGTGTGTGTGTGTGTGTGTGTGTGCGCTGAGATTCTAGTGAAAGCAAAAGTATGTCAGCACCTCAACCCTGTTCATTAAATCAGCCAGCAGCAAAGCCTGTCACACCGCCGTCCCAACACACACACACTGACCCATTCAGAGAGAGAAAGAGAGGTGGATGTTTGTGTGTGTGTGAGCTGAATGAGAGATAAGGCCAAAAAAGTGTTTGCGTGAAAGGGAAAAAACCAGAATGAAAGGGCTTGACAGCACTAAAGGAGGTGAAGGAGAGCGTGTTGATTCCCTGGGTAGAGTTCATTCTTTGCTTTAACACATTCCCTCAGTAGGGCACTGGTTCATTCTTATGGCAAAAGAATAGGTCAGAGTCTTGCTGTCAATCAGGTGAGTGTGTGTATATAAACCACTGGTTTGAAAGTTATATTAAAAACATGCAAAGTTTTCATGCAAAGATTTCAATATTGACATAATTTCTTTAAAATCTAAGTGCCTTTATTCTGATGAGCAGAATTAGAGTATTGAATATTGTGCCATTAGAAAGATTCAAAATTATTTATTTATTAATTTATTATTTAATTAATTATTTATTTAGTGTCATAAACATGGACTCAGCTTCTGACGTTCTCCTAATGTCCATAATGATATCCTAAACTCTTTTTCTTTCTTTTTTCCTTTTTTCTTTAGTCGAGTCTGAGAACCTGATCAAGGAAATGAATCATTCAAACTCATTTTGTGAACTGGATCAAATGATTCAGTAACTTTTCTTTCAGTAAACAGCGAGTTGAGTTCAAGAACGTTTTAAATTTGGCTTGTAAATGAATCAATTTGAACTGAGTCAAACTATCCAGTCATTTTGATCCTGACCAATTCATTTTGCAAAAGTTAATCAATGAGACTATTTTAGTGAGCAAACGATTCAGCTATTTTTCTTTCAGTAAGTGTGACTTTGAGTTCAAGAACCTGCTCAGTCAGGTTTTAAAGGAATTATTCAGACTCATTTTGTGAACTGTATCAAACAATTCAATAAATTGTAATTATATTAAAGACATATAGGCTTAAATAAATATTTATATTTATTATATTTATTTATTTATTTTATTTTAAAAAAACAAAACATGGAATTATCAAGAAATACCAGGTGATTTCCAGACCTGAAAACTCATAGAAATCCATAACATTTGTAAGATTATGGAAATTGTGTGGACATAAACACTGTGGTTTATTAAGATATATTCATACATTAAATCATTGGTCCATTTCACCAAACCAGACTTCATACTGATCAGGTTCTCACAATCAACTCACTGACTGATCCAGGTCTAAAAAAATCCATCCTAAACTTTGCTGTGACTCAGACTTCGGTACACTTCTGAATGGTATGGGCCCGAAACTTGCATAGCATCACTTGACAAATCCATTTTTGTTGTCTAACAGACATTTCATCAGAGCTGTTGATTCATCTTTTACCACGATCCGTTCCTCTTGTGCCTGTTCACACAGCGGCACGCTCAAAACACTTTGCACCCTAAAGAGCGCGGCTGGTTGCCGACACGGTGTCTTCACAGATGTCTCACTGTTTTAATGAGAGCTTGTTTCGTCAATTTCCTCTTCTTTTTGGCCCCCAGCCCCCTCTCTCTTTTCCTCCATCTCTCCCTCACTTTCTTGTTTCGCTGCTCTCTGGCCAGACGTTTGATCCCAGACACTGTGAAGATTTTCTTTCGGCTTTTTCTTTTTTATCTGTCCTGCCGTTAATTGGTGTTTATGAATCTTATGGGGGAAGAAGGGGCCTCGCACCAGCAGGTGTGATCGCAACGCGAACGGGGTGGCACACGTGCTCCGACGTTCTCACACCTGTCACGCTCCTCGCACCCCAAGCGAGAGATGGGAAGAAAAGTTAGGCGGGAAGCTAAAATTAAAACGGGTGTGAATATTTCTGAAGTTGCGCGAGGCAGAAAGAGAAAGGTGTTGTACACCGCTTCACCTGTGTTTTACAGCTGTCAGATGATGGTAGGAAGACGATAATGCCAAAAATGTACTTGAAGCGCACTAAAAAGTTGCCAACTGCCAACTCTGGATGTGTCACATTCGCAGTAAGTTTCAACTTGGGTGCGTTAATGCTCTTTGAACAACCACAGAGCTGGAAAACTTCTTTATTGAAAAAAGTCTTTATTGCGTCAATCGATGGTTTCGTTACTTCTCGCAATGCTTTTATTTAGATTTAAGGGTGCTTTAATTGCGAAGCTTTTACACATAAATAAAAGGATGAAAATGTTAAAAACCAAAATGTACCTTTAGGCTCTCTTCATTGTGCTTTTTTTTTCAGGCTAGTTATATACGCATCGATGGCAGTGTTCCTTCTGCAGAGAGGATCCAACTTGTGCATCGTTTTCAAAATGATCCAGACACGCGTGTGGCCATACTTAGTATACAGGCAGCTGGACAGGTAAACGATCTTAACGTTGCAAGCATCATACTGATGTTTGTAAATCCCCACACAACTTTGTAACAGTTCCTTGTAACATCCATATTTCTTGTAACAGCCAGTCTGTTCTTTTTTACGCTTCATGCAAGCATGTAACACCCCAGCATTGTAATCAAAAGTATGTACAGCCTTGTAACATCTCCTCTGCGTAAACATTGGTAACATTCCACTGTGCAGTAATCCTTGTAAGCTGGAAATGCTTAAAACAACCTTTAACATCTCCAATACATCACATAACGTTGTAACAATCAACCTTGTTATCATTTAAACATTCTGTAACACTTTATTTTACAGTTACACCTATTAGTTGCTTATTAGCATGCATATTACTAGAATATTAGCTCTTCATTAGTGCTCATTAAGCACATTATATTGCCTTATTCTACATCCCTTATCCTACCCAATACCTAAACTTAACAACCACCTTGCTATTAATGTAACAAATTAAGAATTTATTGAGGTAAAAGTTACAAGTGTTACCTATTCTAAATTGTTACCAAACATTCTTCTATACAGTATGTCTCACAACATCGTAATACTCTAGCTGAACTTGAAAATGCTTCAAACAACCTTGTAACATCTTCACTTCAAAAACATTGTAACATTTCTCTATAAGACCATGTAACAGTCATAATCATGTAACCTTATAATCATTGTAACATACATACAGTCTCACAACCTTGTAACACAGAATACTATAAAAATGTTACGTCATTCATTCTTTGTAACACCTAACCTCACAAAAAGTTTTAACTCATTACAAGTTACTTTGTTTCACGTAACCTTGTGAAAACATTGTAACATTCCTCTATGTAGTGCGTTACAAACTCATTCAAAATGCTCTCAAACACTGAATATATCATACTGTTCTATACTGTTCTTCCTTACACTTAAAACAAACTTCTAACATCTTAACGTCACAAACATTTGTTGTTCGTAACATTTCACAAAACCGTGTAAAACCTCAACCGTGTAAATGTATCTCAAACACTTAATCATCTTTCGACCTTAATGTTTTAAACAACCTCATAACTCCTCAATCTTAAATTAAATGTATACGATGTATACCATGCTTCTGTGTACTACATGTTTGTTTCAACGTTGTGAAGTCCATACTATTATTTGTTATTATTTAAGCTAGGGATGTATGATATTAGATTTTTGCCGATAACCGATAAGCCAATATTTTTCAAATAATTTTGGCTGGTAGTCAATGCTGATACCGATATATTTTCCTTTGTTTTTGACATAATAGAAAATGTTTCCTGTGTGGAAATTGTTTAAAAGAAAAAATTATTTTGATTAGTTTGGTTATAAACTTAGAATAAATATTAATAAACTACTCAACCTCTTGAATGTAAGTTTTTATGATCCATTTGGAAAAATATTACATTACATATATACTTATTACTAAATAAATGTGTAAATATTAAGTTATTTAATTTAACAATGTTTTTATTCATATAAGCTTCTGACTCAAAACAGACTGTCGTTCTTGTTTGTAACACATGTTGTTTGTAACATTTCACACAAATGGAAAAAACATATGGCATGTGGTTCAAACATTATAAGGTGCGTTTAATCAACCATTGGCGATGTTTACATTTTAAGCCTTTATCGGCCGTTTCCGATAACATTTCGATATTATTGTGTGTTCCGAATTTAAACATATTTTTGTTTGTAACAACTTTAACCTCTGATAAATGTATACATCACACAGTCTTGTAACGTTTAGCTTTATTTATTTACATTGCACTGTTCTTCTTTGTAACACCTGTTGTTTGTAACATTTCACGCAAACATGTAAAACCTCAAGCCTAAGCATATGACGTAACAGTGTATGTTTAAAAATGACACCAATCTCATAACATCTCACTGTTCTTTATTTTTCTCAACACTCTCAAGCGTGTCTACCTCAGTAACTTCACATGAAAATAGTGCTGTCATAGTGTATGTAACAGATGAATCTCTTTGTGCTCAGGGTCTGACATTTACGGCTGCGTCTCACGTGGTCTTTGCCGAACTCTACTGGAACCCAGGACAAATCAAACAAGCAGAGGACAGAGCACATCGCATAGGGCAGACCACGACTGTACACATCCACTACCTCATCGCCAAAGGAACCTTTGACACTGTCATGTGGGCCATGTTAAACAGAAAGGTAGCTCAACCTTCAGATAAGAAAAAAATGTCACCTTCAGTATTATTAGATGCACTCAAAAACTTTTGCCTTCATTTTATGAGCGTTTCTATAGATTACTTTAAATGTACAGGTTTGAATTGGTGCGAACTTCTTTTGCAGGCTTGCCAAAGTACTTCTAAAATAATCAATATATAATGTCTTGGGACTAAATTAAATGGCAACACAATATCTGCTGTAAACTTTGGAGAGACTTGTTTGGAAAAAGTGCCTTCGTTTGCTGAGATTCTCACAAATGGTATCGAACAGGAAACTGTTACAGGCAGCGCTCTGAATGGAAAGAAAGAGTATTTGAAAGCTGAGGTGGGAGACGAGGAGAAATGGGACTTTCTGAACTTTGCTAAGGTGTGGACTCCAAGCGACACCATGAAGGGTGACTCTGAGGACGACAAGGACGGAATTTTCTTTTCTCACGTACGTAAACGTTACAGTATTTTTAGAAATTAAATGTAAATGCGACTACAGTTGTCACAATTGAAATAATATATAAAGTGATGCACTGAAATTAACATTTTTTCCCGAAGCTAAAAAATCAAACAAAATTAAACATTTGGTTCATCCATAATATGCTATATGCAAAAATTCATATAAAAATTGACTATTGCACATAAACAGCATTGAACAGCAGTAAAAGTAGTTATACAAGAAGAAATTGGATTTCTTTTTTTTTTCTTAATTGATTCATCATTGCTAGTGACAGAACTGGTATTTTTGACATCCCTAAACATGACAAGGCTTCCCACCTTCTAGTCGTGGAAACCTGAACCTCAAAAAGTGCTTTCCTCTCTGAAGTGTCTTTGGTTTCATCACTTTGCTGTCACAAGATGAAGTTTCTTAGCCTCAAACACTTTGTGTATAACAAAAAGTGCTCTTTTTCTTCCCATCCGCCACAGTTTGAAAGGGACAAGCAGCATGACATTCGATCGTTCTTTTCCCCCTCGGTGAACAAAGAGAAGAAGAGGAAACGAACCGGGGATTCACCCTCCGACAGATCTCCTCTCGCCCAATTACCCGAGGGGGCGGAGCCTGTTCGGAGCCCAAAGATCCAGAGTTCTGATTTGAAGGCTGACCAGGGGGAGGATTTTTCTCCGCAGGTGAAGCGGTTTAGGCAGGTTAGCCCCTTGTCGCGACACGGGGGTAAGAAGAGCCCCCTTTCGTCCTTGTGCGCCCCCCGAAGGCTCTCGGCAGGACTGCAGGCTCCGCTCCACAATCAGAAGTGGAACTGTTCAGCTTGTACCTTCTCCAACAGCGGACTCCTGCTACGCTGCGAGATGTGTGAAAGTCCACGAAATGCACAAAAAGGTGAAATCTACACAAACGATTGTCTGAAAATTAGTTTTTACTAATGTTAGCATCCTGCATTTAAGCAAACCTGTGTCAGACTTACTGAAATTAAGTGGCTTGTAGAGGACTTTTGGTGTTAAAAGTCAGACTGAGCCATTATTTAACTTTTATTTAACTGCTCGGGGAAACTAAGCAAGCACTTAGCAACATCTTTGGCAAGCACAGTATGCGAAAGCTATTCAAAAGAGCTGACATTATCACAATTAAGGCACATTTTCTTAATTTATAATGAAGTTTAAAAGTCTGAGATCACTGGTGACTTCTAGTTAATTTTTTAAATCATCAAAAAAATGTATTTAAAATAATTAAATTAAGTTTTTAAATGTAAAATATTTCTATATTAATACATATATATTATTATATGTTTTATGTATAAAGTAAATGTAATTTAATAAAAAAAACAACATAATGAAAATATTTGAATGAATAATTTATTAAAATAATTTAAAATAATTATTTTCTTTTAAATGTTTAATATTTCTGTATTAATAAATATATATTATATTTTTTATGTATGGAGTAAATGTAATTTAATAACAAAAATAATATTACATAACATAATGAAAATATTTTAATGAAGTTAAACTATTTTAACAATTTAAGTATGTCTTTAGTTCAGTGTTAATGACAGTACTTGGTCATAAATATGTAAATAAATAAAATAAACAAATGTATCCATTTTCCATTTTCAAATTTTGTACTATTTTAAGTAAATTTAATTATTAAGTAAAATATTTTATACGTGTGTGTGTGTGTGTGTGTGTGTGTGT
>JAUMHP010000035.1:621675-647125 GCA_032361065.1 Enteromius trimaculatus | reverse complement strand
TATTGTGTGTGTGCTTATGTCAAATATCTACATGAATTTTGTCAATTAAAAGGTGCAAGTTAATCTGGGCTGGTTAATGGCCCAGGGAGTAAAATCTGAGGTTTTAAATGGAATTAACTCATCCGGCTGATTCCACCTTACACACAAACACTGTTTAATAGCTGTTAAACATTTTCCAAATATTCAAATCCAAAAGTGCTAAATCAAGATTATTTAGGTCTATCAAGGCAAACGAGATGTTTGTCTAGGCTGTAGATAAATAAATAAAACCAATCACAATCACTACAAAATTATTTGAAGATCCTAACACACATCCGATTGGTTCATATAAAACTATTTATAAAGAGGCAGGCACTTATGACCACACCCTCCCTAAAATCAACTAGTGCAAGGTTTCCCCTCATTAATACTTAATATTAAGTGTATATAAACTATTTCCATTAATGGATTTGATTTATTTAGAAAATGGTACTTCACATTACGGAATTGAAAAAGGTGAATACATCCATGTTCATTTTAATGCAATTTTTGACTATAACAAAAAAAAAAGCCATGAACCAAACCAGCGAAAATGAATACTATAGTTAACTATAGTTAAGCTCCGCCCTCGTGTTTGCCTTGTTAAAGGTGCAGTTTCTGTTTGGCATCACCAATATAAATAAATACGCACCTACTTATCTTGATAACCCCCCCAAACAACACAGTCGACTGCCCCATTTTACGTGAACACGCCCCCTGCTGGTAGAAGTGTGTTTTGGGGCTCAGTCCGATCCACTTTCAACAGCGTTTCTCAGAAATCGCGCCAAATTCAGTAGCAACCAAAATACTGTACTTTGAGCAGTTACACATTATTATAGTATCACACTACAAAAAAGTTCCTTTTTCTTGACTATGTGAAATTTGCCCGTGTGAACAGAAAAGAAACATTGCCATTTTAGCATACGCGACCCGCACACGCTGCGATTAGCCTTGGCTTTTGTGTGTATGTTTGCGTGTGCGTTTGTGGTCCGGTTGCTCGGGTGATGGTTCTCTTTTCATCAGGGCTGGATGGAGAGATTAATAATGGATGTATAATGGATCTATAAATAGATGCTGGGCTTCAGTCCCTCAGACCAAACAGAAGACAGCGCAGGGTGACACACACACACACACACACACAGACACACACTGCTCTGCCATTCACCTCGTCCTGGCCCTGGCTCTGTGTACACAGCCAATCTATTCATCTCTCTCCCTCCGCCGGCATTAATAAATGATCCTAGCCCCACACACACACAGGCTTTAAATATTCATTGGTCGGGCGGCGCTGTTGGTCTTGGGCAGCTCTGGGCGGCAGTAAACGCAGACTCAGGCTCTCACTGGCACATTAGTCATGCAAAAAGCTGTCACACGCACGCACACACACAGTCTCTGCTAAATACTGCAGAGGTGTCTACTCGGCCGTCACTGCTTCTCCACCTGACGACTACCGTCTCTCTATCACCCGTCCTTATGCCATTTTCTCTTCACTGTCTTTTTCCTCATCTTTGTCCTGTCTCATTTTTTCTTTCTCACAGCCGTCTGCTCGGTCTTATCTTTTTTTCCTGTTTCATCTCTCTCATCTTTACATCATATTTCTTTGATTTGCCTTAACTATGACTCATGGCTTTCTGGTTTTACTGTATCATTTATTTCTCATCTTGATCTTCTTTGTTTCATGTATTTCAACTTAATCGTATCTCATTCTTCCTTTCAGATTGCTGTCTTTCTTTGTTCCCTGTTTTATCTTTCTCAGTTCTGTCTCACATCTGACTCATGACTACCTCATATATTTCTCATGTTTACTCTAACTTTCTTCTTTCACTCTTTCTTTTGTTACATCTTGATCGTCTTCCTTTCATGCCTTTCCCGTTTGTCTTTCTCCTCTTTGATTTCTGCCTGAACTCTTTTTAATTTGTCTTTTGTCTCTTGTTCATCACTCTCACATTAATTTCTGTATTATCTATTTATTACCTCTTTCATTGTCACATCTTGATCTTCATTTGTCATGTCTTTCTGTTGTTTTTGCATCTGTCACTTTCACTTCTTTGCATTGCCTCTTTTTCTTTCCTGTCCCCCTCATCTGATTCCTTCCTCATCTCTTTCTACACACTCCATAGAACAATTTTTTCCCCCAAACAATCTCTATTCAATCAAAGGTTCTTTAAAGAACCATCTCTTTCTTACCTTTTTATAATCTAAAAAAACCCTTCTTTCGCCACAAAGAATTTTTTATAAAACACAAACAGAAAGGTTCTTCAGATTTTAAAGATTCTTTATGGAACCATTTAGACAAAAAAGTTTTTTAGAGCACGTTCTTAAAGATAAAGGTGCTTCAAAAGGTGATGCATAGAAGAACCATTTTTGGTTTCACAAACAATTTTCTTAACATTTATTTATTATCTAAAGAATCTTTTGTGAAACAGAAAGGTTTTTCAGATGTTAAAGGTTCTTTATGGAACCATTTAGACATAAAGGTTCTTCCATGGCATCGTGAAGCACCTTTATTTTTAAGAGTGTATGAGTCAAACATGTCTCAATTTTTCTGAACCATCTCTTCTCCTTTTTATCTTAAATCTTTTCTATTTCTCATCCCCTGCATCACATCTTGATCAATTTTATTCCATGTTCGTCTGCTTTTTTCCCTGCAGTCTATTTATCTTCATTGCACTGTCTTTTTCTCATTCGGGTCTCATCTTTGATCTCTGTTCTCCGTTCTGTTTCATCTGTATTGTCTTTTTTCCCCTCTCATCTATGTATGTATTATTTAATTTATGTAAATGTGTTTATCAAAATCAAGACAAAAAGGACAGAAAGACCAACAAAAAAAGACAGACAGGACATGGCAGACACAAAAAGTTAAACCGCTCTATAGATCTGTATGTAGACGATGGTGCTGTAAAGGGTTAACTGAGAGAGTGAGAGTGCCTAAAGCTCACAATGGACAAAAAGTGTGTGTGCGTTTGCGTTCCAGGAAACAGGATGTCCTTTCGTGTGCTGCAGTGTTAAAGAGATGTGAAACTCTACGACGCACAGGCCGATTTCCTTTAAAAAGAAGCGCCACCGCATATGTGCACATGCGTCTACGTGAGACAGCATACACGTCCGTCTACCACCACTTAGACATTGCAATCCAGCAGAAACCCTGCGCTGTTTGTGATCTGAAATAGTCAAAGGACGCAAGAGAAAACACACGAGAAGAAAGACACAGACATGGCGCTGCTGCCGGAGAATAATTTATGCACGACTCCGATCACACACAGATGTTCCGAGAGAGAGAGCGAAAGACTGCGCTGTTGGGAAAATCTGCGGCGATCAGAGGAAGTCAGCCTAGAAAAAAATTCCTGGTGCATGTGTTTGCGTGCATGTGCGCTCTCGCAGCAACCATGACCCTGCCCTGACCTCTACTTCTTGCATCAAAGAGGATTATGGGACAGCTAACAGTCTGCCAAGAGTCTGACTGAAGGTCCGTGCCGAAAAAGAAAATAGAAAAGATGGATAAAAAACAGGCCGACTGGAAGACATGTGTGTGAGCAGAATCCATATTATCCGTCAAATTCTTCCAAACAGCATCACAGATTGCCTGCAAGAGAAGAAAGAGCATATGAAACATTTACGAAAAAGTTTGGAAATATGGCTGTGGAAATGATCGTTAATATTATGAATAAATGTATTTATTATTGATTTTACCTCAGTTAAGGAATTCCAAATAATACTACTGCTTTCGTATTTCACCACGTTCTTTCTCCAGAAACAATTAATGGCAGTCAGACATCTGTATCCTGGCTGACCCTTCCACGAACACTCCAGAGTAAATGTGAGGCTTCTAAAAGCATCTTAAGTTACGGAATTGTGAAATATTGATTATGCAGAAACGAAACGATCCCACGCAAATTGATAAAGCCGTGGTAAATTACAGGGTGGAGCAGAGCAGAGAGTCAACCGTGATGCGACAACACATGAACACTGCCAATAAAGTCAATAAACTGTCTACATGGCAAATGTGACAAGCGATGTGAAAAAACTAGAATATTTCTGAATGCCGCAACAAAGCTGTTTAAATTGCAAGTGTGACAGAGTTACAACTTTTGCATTATAACCAACAGATCTGTTTACACTTCAAGTCATGCAACAAATCTAGAACGCTTGCATTATAATATATGAAACCTACACTGCAAGTGAGAAATGCAATAAAACTACCGTTAATTATTTTTTACTGTTTTTTAACACTGCAAGCAAGGTAGTGAATTTCTCTGCAAAATACCTCAAGAATGCAGTCTACACTGCAAGTGTGCAGAAATGTGACAAAGCGGAACTCTCACGTTTAAATAAACAAAAGCTGTGTACAGTGCAAACGAGTGATGCAACAAATCCTTGCACTATGCAACGCAGTGCAACAAAACGCAATGTCGGCACTGCAAGCGAGCGACGCAAGATGACAAAACTAGATTGTTTCCATTATGATAAGCAAATTGTTTATACTGCATGTAAACAAAGTGCCATTACGAAGCAATCTACTCTGCAAGCATGCAATGCGACAAAACTAGAGCATTAGCGCACTTTTATAAACAAAGCTGTGTACAGTGCAAGTGAAAATGCAACAAATCTAAAACCCATGCGTTATAATCAATGAAACCTACACTGCAAGCGAGAAATGTGACAAAACAAACCATCGGTCGATAGGGCTAGCGACGCGAGGTAAAACTACAATGTTACCATCATTGCAACGCAACAAAGCTAAAATGCTAGCGAGTGACGCAACATAACAAAACTACTATGGTTCTGTCAAATTAAACGAAACTATTTACACTGCAAGCGTGCAATGCAAAAAACTACAACGCTTCCATTGTATCAACACCACAAATGTGAGTTGTAACAAACTAGAATGCTAAACACCAAAGCCGTCTACACAATTAAAACAAAACTAGAAAGGTTCAGTGATAAACAACGCAGCTTTCCTCATTGCAAATGTGTGTTTGCGATGATTCAACCAGAACTTTCCCTTTATATTTGACAAAGCTGTTTACGGAGCAAAGCGAAGCGACAACACCAAAAGATTGTTAAAATCAATGACGTGGTCTACAATGCAAATGCGCCAAAACTAGAATACGCAAGTTATAATACAAGACAGAAACTTTGGATTCAGTATAGATATCTTAAATTCCGTATAACGGGAGCAATCTAGTTTTGCGCAGTTGCAGTGTAGACGTGTTAGGTGTTAAGAGCCAGAGCTAAGATCTGCCTTGGGTATGTGTGTGCGTGTGTAGCGCAGCGTAGCTCAGTGGAGTGCGGAGATAAGCAGCAGCATAGAGCGCCTCGGAGCCTTGGGAAATGTGTGTGCGTGTGTGTGTCTCAAAAGGATTAGCAGGGCTGGGGGCCGGCGCAGGGAGGGGGAACAAAACGCCTCGAGGACTGAAGGGCCCACATGAGACAGTCACACACTCACGCAGAGCAGCGGAGCCTCGCTGGCTGAGCGGAGTGCTGTGTCCTGCTCGCTTTTCCTCTTTTCTGTTCATCACTCGTCTCTCTCTCTCTAGCTCTGTTTTCACAACTCACTGCCTCTGTGAAAAATCAGTCGCTCCGCTGAGCAGTGTTTGCCACGCTTTTGAGGTGTAGCATAGTTCAGCTGAAGTGTTAGTGGAGAAGTAACTAAAAGTAGCGGCGCTACATTTTTAAGTAGCGTGATTCTGAGGCACGACGAAACAAAAATATTCATTATTTAGCGAGCTTGTGCATAATTCTGGATCGAATTGAGAACGCCTTCATTGCAGTTCATTCCTGACAGACAGATCTAGTTAGTCATTTCCCAACATGCTAAACCTTGAAACCACATACACGCCAGAGTTACACACCTGTCTGGTCTAGTTAGCCGACAAAAGAACAATAATACAGCTGTAGCTTACAGTATAAACTGTGAGAGAGAGAAATTCTCTCACGCTGAATGGATGCGGTCTTTAGGGAGCGGGAGTTCGTGGGTGAGAGAAACGAGACACAGATTAGAACCGGATAGAGAGAGAAGCGGGGGGGGAGATCAAATGTGGGTGGAGGGTGCCATGCTACTTAAGGAAACACACACAAACACGCACACACTCAAATACCAGTGTGTTTCCGAATGTTGTGTCAGTCAAAGCCAAAGAGCTCAACAGGAGGTCCGTGATTGGAGCCCCTGGCATTTACTACAGAAGAGAGAAAGACATTCGGCTAGATTGTCGTGATCAAGACCAGAGGACATAGTATCCAGCCAACAGGGAAAAGGATGCATGTATGCACATAAATCGACAGTGCAACATTGCCTATTATCTTCAGCCAGAGATTTATTATATCCTATCCATGCTGCAAGCAAGCGGTGTGAGGAGCTAAAACTAGCATGTCCCAGTTATTATCAGTGACATTACCTGTACTGCATGCACGCAAATTGTACTGGGAGCATCTAAGTTTTTCAAGTAACATGGTAGCAGTGTAGACAGCATTGTTGATTATGTGTGTTTTAGTGTGTTGCGCAAAGTCTAGTAGTATAAACAGCATGCATTGTAGATACTGGAGCATTTTAGTTTTGGCGGGTTGCATGAAGTGGCATATATGCACATATCATATGCACATGAACAAACACTGCATATTCTATGCGCACCATATATACGCCAAAATCCATTTTTGGATATCAACGTCACAAGTTTTTGTTTTTATTTGGCTATTATTTATACGCATTTTCATGAGACCGGGCTGCATTGTTAACCACATTGTAGATTACAATAGGACAATTCTCATTTTTTTCGCATTTTTGCATGTGTATTACCGCTTTTATGTAACTATAACATAGTTTGCGGGCAGTAGTGTTTTATTTTAGTACACATTTGAGTGCAGACGCATCCTCGATTTTAACTGGACCATTAGCTTTACTATTCCATGCATTGTTGCATGCAAAGCTTGGTAACTGTAAAGCATTTTAGTTTTGTCAATCACCAAGCTGACTTCAAAGAACCAGCGGCGACAAAAACTGATGGTGTTGTCACCTCAGTCGGCAGCATCGAACCAAAAAGCTGCTCTCGAACACAGAATACAGCTGACCGCAAACTAACATGTGTGTTCTGTGAATGCTTGGGTAAAAATGTACCTAACAAATTATCCTGACAAATTTGCGCCATTGGCCCAACGCTGCCTGACGCCCGACCATTGGCTAGGTGAGTCCCAGGCTTTACAATATCTCCTAACAACCAACAGCAAGACAGCAACCTGGCGACCTCCCATGATTTAATTGCTGCCAGCGAGAACACACCTTAACTACATCTTTTTGTTTGTCGCATCGCTTGCTTGCAGTGTAGGACGCGCTGTCAGTGTGCAAGTGAAAATTGTACCCAGCTGTGGCGCTGCTGTTGTTGGTGGGGTGGCGTCGACGTGTCGACACCAGCATGTCAAAAATAGCAATGCTCAGCTATCAATCTCCGCACGCAGACCCTCAAATACCAGAGAGACAGTGGGGAATATCAGAACCACCGCCAACGCTCTAGAGGAATGTCTTTGAGATGGAGAGAGAGAGAGAATCGCTCCTTCTATCTATCTTTATCAGTCTCGATCTCTCCGCAGCTGCGCTGAGACAGGGGCCCTCTAACTCATGAAGTCCCTGTCAGTCATCTCTCTCCGTCTCCCGTTTCTCCAACAGAGGTCTGTCTGTAGCAGGTGGTATTTTGCAAGCCAGCGGGTGGATTTCCCCCCCAGTTGGCGGCAAAGGTCAGAGAAAGGTGACAAAGACGAATGGAAGAGAGTGAATCTGTACATGCGAGAGAGATCAAATGGCAAAGCATGCATGCAAGTGTGTGTGCGCGCGTTAGAGACCAGCGAAATTAAAGGACAACGTGCATGCAAATAAAAGTGCAAGTGTGCAGTGGCACACAGGTTTGATTTTAGCACGGCTGTATATGCAGCTAGGATTCGCCTGTGACTCAGATGATCGCAATATAACCGTAGGAGTTAATGAGCACTGCGGGTATGCTTGAGCTAAAGCTGTACACCAAAAAAAGGCACTTCTTTAAAAGTGGTATGCAAAATTAATTGCTGTATGAACTGACTAGTACTGGCATGCTGATTAAAACAAACATTCTAGACTTATGACTCAAACACAGATTTACACGTAAGACATTGCCTCGCACAGCCATGGTCGCTTTCATTGGCCAAGGGCTGCCCATGAGGCCGTTTGACAGACGTCACAGATTGGTTCAGCATCACGTTCTGGGGGTGTGGAAATGTCACCACTGTAACAGCCCGGTGTATAAAACTCTTGGACATATTGCCACGAACTTTAAATATCTCGCATACTTTTGGAAATCCGGCGTCTGAGCTTCTTTATGAGTTTTCAAACTACTCATTCAAAAACTTTTTTGGAGGAATTATGTATGTGCTTTGCCTAAAAATAATTTGGTTGGCGAATTCACTGACAACATTAGCATAAACCGACATGTACTGTCAGTTTTCGTAAAGGGTTGTGGCAAAGAAATTAGTAAGCTAAATTAGTAGAAGTTATTAAACTGTCGACATGTTTATAGCTAACGACGTCTAGTTTAATCGGCACAGACTTTTGAGAGTAACTGATTCTATCGAGTACTAAGGTTTGTTACGGCCAAAGCAACAGACTTGAATAGTTGCATAGAGTATGTGACCTTAACCTCTTGACCCTTAGCAAGGCCAACACCTCGCTCCGACCCTTCTAAGAATACATGGCACTGCTGAGACATTGCAAGCGCTAAACTACTGCTCCATCTTTCCGTATCTCTCTCTCTTTCTCTCCCGTGGGTTCATTCATTTTTCATTAGCTGCGCTAACGCAGGCAAAACACTGTCTGTCTCTGGCTGCTCTGACACACACACACACACACTTTCCCCTCCCTCTCAATCTCACTCGCTTGCTTTGTCTCTCTGGCTTGCCTCCTTGCAATCTGTAGCACGCACACACACACACACACTCAGACACGCTCCCTTTCCCTCTCCCGCAATCTCAGCCTCACACACGTCTCCCCGGCGCTCGTTTTCTCTGCCTCCCTCCTGCTCGCAATCTTTTTCACACACACACACACACACACACACTCCCTCCCTTTTCCGCGCTCGTTGACACTCGGCTCTCTCTCCAATGCCATGCCGAGGGGAAACGCTTTCTTCTCCTCTAATTGAAGCTGTTCCGTTGCCATGACGCCGCCCAGAGAGAGAGAAACGCGGAGGACTGCTGATTGTTCAGCGGCAGGGCTGTTTTTCTCTCGCACACACACATACGAACACGGGCTGTTTTTTTCCGCGCTATGATGATTGCGAGTGTATGTGTATATGTCGGGGGAAACAGCCGTGGTGTTAAAATATTACCCCTGGCCATCACAGGCTTTAATGCCACAGGAAAAGAAAAACTGCACTGCCTGGTTACCCATGTGACGTGACCAGGCCGCATGATTTTCTAGAGGCTTGACGTCCAGGATAGGCCCTAGGTGCTTCGGAGGCTTAAACCAGATTTCTTTGCCTCTCTCCATCAATAAATGTCAAGTTCTAGAGCGTTCTGCTCCAACGCATTTTGAGTTCTGCTTCTTTGGCTTTCCTGAAGGTTTAGTTTTAACAGGATTGTTTGTCTTTTCAGCTCTCCTGCACCAACATAAGTTGTTTAGGTCTTTCTGCTTCAACATATCAGGTTCTAGATGTCTTTGTACATCAATGCATCTCCAGTTCTGGAAATTTCTGGAAATACACAGATCTCAATTTACGACATATTTGCTCTGTTCTCTTAAATTAACATATTTCAGGCTCAGATTTTTCTAATATTCCGTAACGCATCAACTTTCCTTCTACATCAACAGATGTCTAGTTCTAGATCCATTGGCCTTTCTACTGCAGGAAATCTCAGATTAAGAATTTATTATTATTATTATGTTTCAGAACTATCTCAACCTTTAGCCTTCTTGTTTTTCCGCGCAGCAGTGCAGCTCAAGTTCGACCTTTTCCTCACTTCCGTATCAACATCTTCAGTCTTGGATCTTTTTGCCTTCAACAAATAGCAGCTTCTGAAAGCTTTTTCCGCTATTTTCCAAAATATTTCAGAGACCAAATCTCTTTACTAATATTTTATGCTCCAGGACATATGACATCTAATTTTCTGATCTTTTTTTGCATCAACAGATCTTCAGAGCTGCACTTTGTGTTTCGGTAAATCAATTCAAAGATTGTTTTATGCTTTCCTGCAACCATCATCTCAGGTTTTCAAGATTTCTCCACTTGTGCTTTAACACAATATGTTCTATTTTTTCCTTATTTTTTATATTTTATTTGTATATATATTTTTATAACTTATTTTAAGTTTTTTATCTTAAGTTTTTTGGGTCCTATGCATGAATAAACTTCTATAACTTTTTCCTGTCATTCTGCATCAACACGTCCTAATTTCCTAAATTCTCAGCCTTTCTGTTTGAACAAAAGTGTTGAGATTTCTTTTCTCTTCTGCTTCAATGTGCGTTACGTTCTTCTGGATCAACACATTTCATGCTCTAGACCTTTCTGCATTAATGCGCCTCAAGCTAAGTGCTAGAGCAGCAGAACGAGCTTATCTTCATTATTTGTGCTCGAGTAGTCTACGTCCAGGTGGGAATGAAGCTCTGTTTGCATTTTGACAGAATTCTCACCCATATATCTGTCGCCTTGTGAACACCTGACACAGAGCACATTTGCACCTACCAAAAAAAAACCAGTTCATCCGCTCTTACTGCCGCTTTCTCTCGCACGTCTATCTGTCTGCCTTCTGTCTTGTTGTCTTGCTGCCGAGCGCTCGACTGCATTTCTAATCTGGTCTGTTTGGCAGAGGTGGAAGGTTTGGCTTTCACTCTGCTAACTCTTGAGGTCGAGTTCGGCCACACAGCACACACACGGCAGTCTGTTTGTAATGAATGCTGCTCGCAGAGCGTAAATTTGTCTCTCCCTGCTCAGCGATCATTCTTTATTTCTGCCATCTCCAGAGAGAGACTGTAATCAGGACCGTGTGTGTTTAAAACCGGTGCAAGGAACAACAACAACAAAACAACAGATATCCCTGCTTTAAAATGCCATTTGAGTGGGCATATGGGTGCAAAATGCTCTGCCTTCATCTGCTCTCTCTCTCTCTCATATACACACAGATATACAAGCACGCAGGCGAGAACCAGAGGAAGCGCTATTGATCTGTTGTTTTCCACGAGTCATAGGGTTTTGTGATTGGGCCATTTAGTGGTTGAGCAGCCGCCAGTGTGTCTGACCAGACACTCATGGAGAAACATCACCTCCCCTTCAACGTAACGGACTCCTGTGCATCTGCGGCACTCGTCTGCTTAATGGAGGAGAGAGAAATCAGGCTCAGGTCATCGTTAGGATGTGTTCGCTCAACTTCAGCGTAGCGCTGCCGCCGGACCTGTCCAGGGTGAAATGAATTTGAAAATGACTGTTATTTTGGAAATGACACATCTCACATGCTCTAAGGTTAAAGGTGAAGTGCGTCATTTCTGCACCAGTAGAAGCAGCACAAAATTGTTTTCAGTCAACTGTTTTTTCCAAGCATTTGTACGATCCCTTTAACCCCGCCAATGTTCGGTACAGCCCAATTATAGATTTCACTTTTTAAGAGGAAGTAATTAATAATGACTCGGTTATCATATTCTTATAGCCCAAATGGTAAAGCATGGCACTAACAACCTCAAGGTTATGGGTACGATTCCCAGCTCTAATAGGAAATTATCAAATGTATACCTTGAATGCAATGCTACTTGCTTTGGATAATCTGTAGATTGGCTTATTTAGATGTTAATTTCGAGTTTAAATCCATGGTGAGTTTGTATCCCATTCCAACTCAACCGCCCCAGTATTTTACCATCAGTGTAAATGTAAGATGTGCCTTGGAGCTCACTTGAGTCTGGCCTGCAACAGGAATTAACTACATTCCCGCTCATTCCCAACTATAGTTTCGTATCATTCTTCAATGTTTTTGTCGAAGGAATTGGTTAAATAAATGCAGATACTTTACCAGTGGCATCTTGAGTTGTGGCCTCTGATTTCAACTTCGTTTTCCCACCACATGAGTTTACAGCCATCCGCCGATGTTTCTGTTTAAGAATGTATCAAAAGCTGCAGCAGAAATGGTCAAACACTGCTGCACACTGTGGCGTAGATATTCCACCGCTGGCATTTTTACCAGCCACAAGATATAGACTTTCAAAACCAGAAAAACGATTTGACCATTGCAGACAAAACAAGAGAAAGGAGGAGAAAAATTGAGGAACGAATGTAGGCAAGAAGGAGAGTACGTAATGAGATGTGTGGAGGAGGGGAAAGCAGCTCACTCCCCTGTCCTTGTCAGGAGCCGGAGGGTTCTCTCACCGAAGTCAAGGCCAAGAGCGTGTCAGGGCAGCGCTGTAAGGGTCTTTTAAATGCTTCTGCCTGAGCTGAGAGAGAAAGAAAAGAGATCCAAAAAGAGAGAAACGGGCAGTAAGACAAGCTGTAGTGCTTCGAAAGACCACGTAGCTCCTGGTTGTGTGGACGTGCACTGCTTTGTCTAGCAAAAATAGTCAAATTTTACCTAGATTGAAAAGTTCTATATTAAATATACATTTGAAATATAAAAAAAAAATTCCCAGTATATTAGACACAACTACTGCTGTACGTGGTCTCAGGGTAAGGCAATACTTACTCCATTCAAGACTGTCCTGTGACACAGGAGCATACCTCCATCTGAGACGTGTATCCGTGTGTGTGTCTTGAACCATGGAAGCCTCTGGCTGTCGTCCGATCTCTTCGATCTCTTTTATAACAAAGGCTGACTCACCACAGCCTCTTTCTCTCTCGCTCTTGACACTCATGTTCCTCTTTCCCAGTTAATGTTTGAACTTCTGTGCATCAGATGTTGTTGCCTTCCCCTTGTAAGCATTAACACTAAATGCTACCCAGAAGAATAGATTTGTCACTGCAAATACGGCTTTTATCATTCATTCTTTTGATTTCTGAGTTGCGTTTCATCGTAGCATACAGTACGAATATTGCTTTGAAAAATTAAATTGATGGCATAGATCATGTCTTTGGAAAAATTGAATAAGATTATATTGAGATGTTACACTTTGGTATTTGAGCACACTTCCATATGTTCCCATCCCATGGGAACATCCCATTGCAATGTTATCATCACAGATGAAAAATCACGACATTGTCCATCCGATCCCCATTCAGTCGTTTTGATATCAATGGGAAACAGCTGAAATACTGAAGAGACTGCATTTGCTGTTTAAATGGTTAGCGAGTGTTTGTGGGGTTGCGTCTCAAGTAGAGAACAGAAATTCTCGCCGGGGTTTCCCTTGTGGGAAAATCACGTGTGTGTGTTTTAGGTTTATTTTACAGATTGCTGGAGACGGGATGTTTGTGCAAGCAACCGGAGTTGTTTAGACGTGTGTTCTCCTTCGGGAAGTCGCATTTCTTACGTTCTCTAATCTTACTTAGTGTCTGGGCGGACAGGGGGATGTGATGGAGGGAAAAAATTAACGGTCGAAGGGAAAATGATAGTCTTATGTCTGCATTGCGCACTCTTAGATTAGCCGTGTTTATTTGACTATGTATACACACTAAGATGCTGAAATGCATCTCTTAAGTGTAAACTGGGGAAAAACAGTTACCCATCAATCAAAATTGATCACACCCTCAGAAACATTTACTGCCTTGATCAGTTTAATCACTGCACTGATATAAGTGCTGCATATATATAAAAAATAAAGTATGTACAGTTCTCAAGTTAAGACCGCTGCGGTAAGCACATGTCATACTCAACATATAAAAATTTCAGATGAAAATCAAGGTCATTGCACACTGATTTTTCAGAGGTGTTTTCAGCTTTTTTCGTATTTGTCATCCTTCCTATCAAAACGCATGTGGCGGATGTGAAAAACGTAGAAAATCGAACCTGATCCGAATATTTTTATGACACAACGTGAGGTCGTATTTCTTGTTTAACGTACAAACATTTCAGCCAAAAGTTTCTGAAAGTTTCATCATAAATTGGCGCATGTTAAAAAATAAACACAACCTCACATTGTGTCAATCCAACACAGTCTCATATCCAATTTGAATGTATTCGTACGAGGTGGAAATTTTGAGCCAATTCGTACAACCTCACTCATGCAATTTTGTACAATTTGTCTAAACCCCAGTGATAGGTAGGTTAAGGGTCAAGTGAGGTCGAATTTGCATGAATATATATATTTATGAATTGCCTTGAGACTGGGTTGGTCAATCACTTTTAAACAACGCCTCCGGAACGTACTTACTTCCAATCAGGTTCGATTTTCTTTTTTCGTATCCATAGCATGCATTTTGGTAGGAAAGGATGAGATACGAATAAAATTGAAAAAACGCAAATTAAAATTTCGGACTCGGTTTGCAAGGACCTTTAGTGTGCAACGGCCTTCAATGATCCTTTGCACACACAGTCCGTAATATCTGTATGCATTTTATTTGTCATATTTTTCATCCTTCCTATTAGCTACGGATGCAAAAACACAGAAAGACAAACCTGATCTGAATTAGTTTTTATGACAGATGAAAGTTTCGGATGTGAATTTCAGGCTCAGTGTGCAAAGACCTTCAGTGCACAAAGACCTTTAGTGTGATCGCTCATCACAGCACTTGATGTGCTAGCGGCCAATTCTGACAGTGCCGCCACGGACCGCGTCTTCCCGACGGGACGGCAAGCCAAAAAAACTCTCTCTCACACGCACACATTAACACACATCCTCTCTCTTTCTCTCGTTCTCTCCAGCGCGAACACACCCAAACGCCCACATGCTCGCTGCATGTTGCTGCCGTCTGCGGGATTAACTCTTTAAACGCCGAAAGCTGTGTTGCAAAACAACACGCGGTCGCAGTTTCAGCCCGATAGGGAGAGATGCCTCTGAACCAAATGAGACACGCCGAGAGTCGTTTCGCGAGCTGTGCTCAGCTTTAAACCGTTCCAGGCCTCGAGTCTGGCACACGGGGCACTGGGATAAAGACCTGGTAGCCAGACATGCTGTCTCTCCCTCTCTCCCTCCGCTGCAGTCTGAGGCCAAGCGTGCAGTGTCAACACACAAGAGGTGTGTGGGCTGCTCACCGCGGACGCACAAAACAAACACAACCAGAAAAACTGCCGCTCAAGAACACACAAATCGACTGACGTGTGTTTGAATGTGACGCTCTTGGGCGGATGGAGAAAACTTGATTTTTAGAGTAAAGAAACGGGTGACTATACAAGTTCGGTGCGAATATATATATATATATATATATATATATATATACCAAAAGTTTGGGTTCAATAAGATTAAAATAAATAAATAAAATAAATTAATACTTTTAGTTAGCAAGGATACAATAAATATATCAAAAGTGTCATTGAAGAATCCTAAAAAATTTAATTTATTAGAATTTCCACAAAAAATATGAAGCAGCACAGCTGATTTCAATACTGACATTAAGAAATGTTTCTTGAGCTCTACATTACTATTAGAATGATTCCTAAAGGAACATGTGACACTGCAACGATCCTGAAAAATCATCCCAGGAATAAATTACATTTTTAAATATACTAAATTCAAATTTGAATGTATTTATTTTTACTTAGTTGTTTACTTGTATACACTTTAAATCTATAAAAAAAATCAAACTTAATTATGCAGCTACTAACTATAATTGCAAATGGAAAAAGTGAAGGTTGTGCCTTTTACTGTATTTTTTTACTGTTACTGTATTTGTGATCAAATAAATGCATAAAAATATATATATTACATTTTAAACTTCATATATACTGTAATGGCACAAGGAACAGGTGCACTGTGTTTTGAAAGTGCTTTCCGAACTACTCACAAGATTTTCCAGTTGAAAGTAAGCCATTATGAACGAGGTTTAACTGGAATCTTAACACACTCTGTCAATCTTTGTCCATGCCAAAGTACAAAGACTTGGCGCTAAATAGCAGTAGTAAACTGCTGCCGCTAATACTCTCGGTGATCCTCATATGGATGACGCAAACGTACCACGGCCAGACCCAAAAGCACAATGTGCGGGAGGAGGGATTAGATTTCGCGTTAAAACCAAACAATCAAACCAGGCGCTACATGCTAAATTCTGCATGCAAGTGTGGTGCAACCGTTTAGTGCATTTGGGGGGTGTAAATTGTTTTGGAGGGATTACTGGCAGCGAGGACGTGGAATCAGATTATGTGGAATGAGCACGGAGAGAGAGAGAGACGGGTTCGGAGGGGGCAGCAGTATAATGCGCGTCTCTGTCTGTAATCCTCATCATTTGTTCCTCTGTTACTAGATTCCCCGTCGACTCTTCCCTCTGACGGCCCGAGTGTGTGCGCTGGTTGATCTCACGATGAAACGCTGCTATTGTTTCACTAACAGACTGACAGGAATCACGAGGGAAGGAAGATCGCAGCCGAGAACGACGAACACAAGATTCATTCACAAGTGGCTGGAACGGCGAATGTCCTACAAACTGACCAGGCCTGTCCGCCACAAAAATGCACTGAAGTTGTTATTTCTCTCTGCGGTCCTTAACAGGCATAAATTTGTGTCCTCGCTGAAGAATACGTCGCAATGTTGGAAACCGCTGTAATCTTAGCCACGCGGTTTTGCTGTAGCTTGAAATGTAACAGGCTTGACTTCTGCAGCTATTCACGTGACCGCCACTGCATATTTGCGTAACGGTATCTTTGCGAAATTTAAACTGGCCACTGGTAATCATTCATTTTTGGATCAATTCGCCAGGGAAAAATCTTGAGTTGCCTTGCTACTGCTTATTTCCTTTAGCCACAATGCTAAATAAAGCAAAAAAACTAAACCATGTTGAAGGGTTACTACACCTGAAAATAAAAATTTTGTCATTAATCACTTACCTCCATGTACTTCCAAACCTGTAAAAGCATGGTTCTTCCTCGAAACACAATTTAAGATATTTTAGCTGAAAACCGGTCTGTCCCATTTACTGCTAAGTAAACAACGCTGTCATGGTCCAGAAAAGTATGGTAAGAATAGTCCATCTGCCATCAGTGGTTCAACTGCAATGTTATGAAGCGACAATAATTTTTGTACGCAAAAAATGGTATTTTTATTTTCTTTGCAAACAAAAAGTCTACTTGTTGCTTCATAAAATACAGATTGACCCACTAACGGCAGATGGAGTTTTCTGCCAATGTCGTTCCTAATTTTTACCACCTTGACCGTGGTTATTGTTTGGCAGCCAATGGGACAGCCACAAGCCTTTCGGTTTTCATCCAAAATATCTGAAATTGTGTTCTAAAGAAGAACAACGCTTTTAAAGTTTTGAACAGCGAGGTGATTAATGACAAAATTTTCATTTTGGGGTGGAGTGACCCTTTAATGCAAAATTGTGAAATTGTCTGGTTTTTTTTTTTTTACTTTTGAAATCAAAACATAAAATGACTCACACACAGATTTAAATTGCCGGCTGTCAGTGAGAATGAAACAGACGCACCCGCATACACAACACAAAAATAAAAATGTAAAAGTGTAAACCTCTAGAGAGAAATCGTGTGTATAAAATGACTAGCGACGGTCATTTTTGGAGTTTTGTCATAATCAGGATCAGCATCGTTTGGTTTCCATTCAACCTGTGTAACACTACGCCTACTGTGAAATCCGATTGGATAAGAATTCTGTCCTCATACCTGTACAACTAACACCCAAATTATTCTAATAGTCTGTAAATGCTTCAGATCACATAGCTGGATGCTAGTTGAGTCACGTGTACAAGGCAACCATGCAGACACACAGCGAGCATACTATTAGCGGCGCAAGGCAGGAAATTACCAGGAGTCGCGGCCTGTCTGCTGGTTCTAAGAGAGGGTGGGCGGAACGACAGGGAGGGAGACCGAGAGAGAGACAGGAAAGTGTGACCTTTCTTCCAAATGTCAGCAGTGTGAGCAACGATTAATGGCTGTTTACGTGCTGGGGACACATGCCAGGATTGTGTGTGTGTCTATGCGTGTGTAAGTCGCAGCCGGGCTGAAAAGTGAGGTCTTATTCGATGCCTTGATTTCTGAAAATGGCTCATCTGTGTGTGTGTGTGTGTGTGTGTGTGTGTGAAAGCAAGGGAGAACGAGAGTGTGTGTGTGATAAACATGCTAGATTGTGCCTGCTGGCGATGTATCAGCCCACACACACACACGCATTCGTAGCACTACGGTAACAGACTTAAAAAGATCTCCGTCTCGATGTTTTTCTCTGTTTCTCTTTGACATACACCACTGTTTCCTCTGTCTTCTGGTAGACACACGTCTTTCTGCAGTTCTCTGTAAATGAGCCTTTGTGACTCATTTCACGTTTACACTGGCTTGTCATCTTTAAGATATGAGTGTGTGCATGTCTCTGTGTATCACGTGAAAGAACAGTCAGAAATAAGATTTTTTTTTTAATATTTGGCTTAATTCTTGAATTTATTATTATTAATAATAATTGCAACTTTGCACAACTACTGCACATTTGTCCTTAAATGTAATAAAAGCATAATAATTATTATTATTATTGCATTGCTTTACAGTGATACATATTTATTTTGTGATTTAAATACAATGGAAGTGATTGAGTATAATTGCACTCATAGTGATCTCTTTCTGGTGTGAAGGCGCTGAATGAGTCTCGAGTGTGTGTGTGTGTGGTCAGGTTGCTGGCTCAAGCATTTTTGAACTGAAGCTCTCAGGGTAATGACCGTGAGTGTAGAAGCGTCATGTGTAAATGTCATGCGTAAATTAAGAGTGCAATGAAGTGTGTGTGTGTGTGTGTGTGTGTGTGTACACTTAGATGCATGGCTAACCTCACTTTAACAGTGTAGGTGTGTGTGCATTGACATCTATCCTTATGTAAGTGTATAACATCAAATTTTAATAAAAATAAAATATTTGTGCAATTTAAGAATATCAAATTTGACAGCTTTAATGAAACTGTCTAGTAAATAAAATTAGTTTTTAAAATATCGCAAATAGCATATAGCAATAACTCACAAATATGATTTACTAATACAATCTGAATGATTTTCTATATTAAACATATTTATATTGTATTTATCTCATTTCAGATAGATGAGGAAATAACCATTTGTGTATATGAGAACATATTTGAGCATTCTAAAAATAAAACAATGCAAATGTTAGAAGCAGGAAAATAAAAAAAAATTAAGGTTTGTGGAAAAAACTTAATACGTAAATATCTTTATTGGTAGAAAGCTAGTTACTATATTTTGTCTTGCTATTTGAACGACTTCTAAACAACTGGTTCAATTATTAATTTTTCCGTATCCCTCTGGCGATTGGTCAGTTTTGTTCAAAGCAGTCTTTGTGAGCTTTGAGTGCTCCAAAAGCAGCACCTAGTGGCGAAGAATGAATTTGCATTTTCATTCAGACCAACTCGAAAAGACCAACAAGTGGGCAAGCAATATGCTAATGTTCATGTTGTCAACGTAAAACGGCTTGGGACTCATTTTAAAAACGACTTGTTTTAATGATTCAGAGTCGACTTTTTCTTTTGAGAGGCAATAACTTTATATGCCGTGCAAGTTGTTAGTAATTCGCTGCAAACAACTTGACCCCGCCCACAACACATTGTACTGATGACTTCTGTACGTGGTAGACCAAACAAAACAGACTGGACCAACTGACCAATCAGAGCAGAGTATGCTCACGGAAAGAAGGGGTTTAAAGAGACTGAATCTTAGAACTGCTTTAAACTAATCGTTTGAGAATGGCTGGAAAATTAGGTGATATTAAACATATTTTGAGAAAACAAAAAAAAATTTTTTTTACCTTGCATGCATGTAAGCCTTTTATAGGAGCCTCCTTAAAAATATTTTTAGCCTTAAAAATGGGATAATAGGGCCACTTTAAAGTATTTCGTCAATAGTTTTTGTCGACGTGTTCGTTCACAACGCTAACATAGATGTTACGTTCTCAGTGTTGCCACCCAGCACACATTTGCAGCAAAGTCAAAATGTTTCTAACTAGCCATCCAAATAATTTGGCATGGATATTTAAAGGTGTCTCTATCGCCCCCTTCAGTGCTGCAACAGTAGCGCAAGAAGTGGCGACCACTCGTGTCAACGTACTTGGGTGAAGTATGTCAGCTGTAACTGACACCAACTCCGGCAGAAGATTTCTGTACTAGCGCATATGACGGCACATGCTAGTGTGCTACAGGTTTAAGGGCTTGCTGTCACGCACACACATAGACACACACATACACTCGCGGAGTCTCTAAGTGGCTGCCAGTCAGACAGCAGCTGTGAGGGCCGCCTGGTTGTCAAGGTGTCTGCTGCCACTGTGGCAACCACTACATCACATAAAAAACCAGCCGCGCAAGTGTGTGCGCAACGGCGCAGAGGAACAAGGCAAGGTGAAGCGCCCGTGGCTCGCTCGTCTTTCCTCGTCTAACCTCGCTCTCTCTAGGTTTTTAATATTAGACATTAGGGCCTGAATGGATAATGGGAGTTGACAGCCCACCTCCACTGTCTGTTTGGCTGAACTCCCATCCACAACCCTTTAACCTTCTCCTTTCTTGCCTCCATCCTCGTCCAGGCGCTCTGATGTCCTTGAGATTATCCCTCCATCTTTCTCCCCACTCTCATTTGTCCAGAGCTGCTCCGCTGTTGTCACGTACGTGACGTATGACCTTGTGAACGCGTTTCCACCGCCCGCCTGCGGCTTGGTCTTGCTGCTTCATCTATTCTCAGTGAAGGAGAGCAGGCCGTGAGCAGAGCAGGTGCGATTCGGGGCTGTCGTTCAGATGTCTTGGCCAGATGACACGTCAGCTTCCTCTTAACGTCAAGACCTCTACAAAGAGGGCAAGAATTAAGAGTGCCTGAGTGATTACAGCCTGTGATGTTCCTGTCTTTTCATTTTGAATGTCTAAAGTTTTCTGAAGTATGATACACTCTTAGATATGGTCTTTTTTTGTTTGTTTTTTTGTGGAAATATACCATGATTTTGGATAGTGACCACAAGAATGGCATGTGCTATAAGTGTTAACCCATTATATATTGAGATATAACATTACTGGTTCTTGTCCTAAATGTGCACTACCTATAAAGTCCCATGGAAATTCCAAGAGTTTTGGAAAATGTGTCATGGTAGTATTTTGGTGTTTTTGCAAGTACAGTACTTTATTGTAATGGATGTTTTGGTAATGCACCGTGAACAGTTTTATGCCAGTTTTATGTTATTGTGTTTTTTTTTTTTTATTCTAACCACTGCGCTCTCAAACGTTTGGTTTATTATAGTATGTCTTGGTCAAGCACCATGTCTGAATATCTGTAATAATTTTTAGTTACCATGATATGTAAACATAGTAATCGTATGGTACTATGGTACCATAACATCATGGTTTTACACATAGCAAAAAAAAAGAAACCAAAAAGTACCATGGTACAGTCAAGTACCATAGAGTACCATGTAAATATCAGTGCTTTTTATTTTAAACTTAATATGAAACTATTTAAAATGGCAATTTAGGTAATGAAAATTAAGCTGAAAAATGTAAATATAAATATTAGACGAGAAACACGTTTTAACTGAAGAAATAATTTAAATACATGTATTTTTAAAAAATCCAGTAAAATTTGCAGTGGCACATAAAATTTCCAGTAGTAAAAATAAGTTATTCCAAAATTTTAACATATACTATAATAGCATAAACGCACATTAGGGTGAAAAAGGTTATTTTCCAAATACTGTACGTTATTGTTGCTCCTCTATGCTCTAAATTTTACAAAGCTTATTATTCTGAAAAGCACAGTGAGCTCTCTTTGGCCAGCTATCCAGTGTGTTGTGATTGGCTGAACACCTCAAGCATGTGACGGGAATGTTGCGCCCCTTACCGTATTTGAAAACGGACAGGATATCCAAAACATAGCGGCAGCAACAACAATTTGCGTAAAATCTTGCAAAACAGTGAAGGTGGGGGTGTGTGTAATTAAAGCGCATAAGGAAGGAAAAACAGTACAAGCCATGTTTCTTAAAAAAAATCATAAAATAAATACATAAATCCTTGTCGTTACAGTTTTTCTTTTGTAGATCAAAAAAGTAGATGTTTACCAGAATGTCTAAGCTGCTCAGAAATTGTGTCATAAATGTGCTTCATATTCCCATGCACTATATTCCTATAAATGTTTGTCTATAAGTCTAAATACAAGTTATTGAGGTCATACATTAAATCATTACGAACAATAGACTGAAATTTAAGTTGCTATTCACTGAAAAACTGCTTTTCCACCTTATCTCTCAAATGTCATTTAGGTTTCCGCATAATAATTTCACCAATGATGTCATCACGTACTTCCTGACTGATGCGTTCGAATAATCAGTCGCGATGACACCTGAGAGCCATTCCTTTAACATTCCTCAGCCCTGAGGCGTTTCAAAACCTTACACAGTTATTGGAACGTCTAATTGTGTCAAAATAGGTAGAGTTCAGAGGTCGCTGACCTTTAGAGACACGTCTGACGCAGGCCGTCGTGTTTCAAAGCACTGGACCATAATGAGTTCTTCCTCTCTGTCAATCAAGAGTGTAACACTAGTACACGGCACGCATCATTACACACACACACACTCACATGGGCTGCTTGTGTGTTTCAGCGTGAGTGTGCAGGGGACGTTTTTCACGCAGTTATAAGGAGCGTCTCTTGTGTGCGGAATAATCGAATCGCGCTGTCATACGGAAAGAATTATTCCCCTCGTATCGCCGTGCGGGCAGTAATTGGATACAATTTAACATTTGCAGCTGCTTGCCTGTCTGTTCCCCCTCACACACACACACAGACATTAAAACACACACACACACACACTGTCGTGCGTGGAGCATCGCGCAGGGAAAAGGAGAGGAATAATTTTTCAGCTCTCAGGAAGCACGCTCACCGTGACAAACGGATTAAAGTGAGCACTCTGTGTGTGTGTGTGTGTGTGTGTTTGTGTGTGTGTGCGCCAGACAGATAGAGAGCTACATAAATTATTATTTCTAATGTTGAAAAATTCAGAATTTAGTTAAATGTGAAAAGATCTTTTTGGGGACGTCCTCAAAAGAAAAAAGGTAATAGAGTACTAAATAATTTTTCATAAATTATTTAGAAGTTTTCTTTATATATATTACATTTTTTATCATAATGTAGCCAATAAGTGACCCTGGACCACAAAGCCAGTCGTAAGTTGCATGGATGTATTCGTAACAATAGCCAACAATACATTTTATGGGTCAATATATATATATATATATTTTATGCCTAAAATCAGTAGGATATTAAGGTAAAGATCATGTTCCATGAAGATATTTTGTACATTTTCTATTGTTAATAATAATTTTTGATTAGTAATAAACATTGCTAAGGATTTCATTTGGACATTTTTAAAGGTTTTTTTTGCACCCTCAAAATATTATCCCAATAAACCATACATGAATTGAAAGCTTATTTATTATTTTAAATAATTATTAAGCTTATGTATTATTTATTTTTATTATATTTTAGAGAAGATATATATATATATATATATATATATATTTATATTCAAAAACAACGTGCTTTACCAGATTTGAAAGAACCAGTTTATAGTTTTTGTTAAGTTTAGGCTTACAATTTTGGATTAAAATGTTGTTCCAGGATCAACAAAATATGTTGACCCAGGAATAAGTCGAACTCGGCCAAATCAGGATGTGCGCCAGTGCCTTCCACTAATATTTGTACCCTTGGTAAATATGAGAAAAGGTGGCTGTGAAAATAAATTTTCCTTGTTTATCCTTTTGATCGTTCATAAAAAAATAAATAAATCACAAAATTCTGACCTATCACTGAAGTAAATCAATTTAAAGTGGGGGAAAGTCTTATTGTGAAACAGATGCTTTCTCTAGTTCATAATGGCTACAATTATTGACACCCAATTATTGCAAGGTCCTTTCCCCAAGATAACAGCCCTGAGTTTTCTCCTATGATGCCTGAAGAGTTCAGAGAACACCTGATAAGAGATCAGAGACCATCGCTTCTTCCAGGATCTCTCCAGATACCTGCTCCATATTGGGGCTTCTCCTCTTTAGTTCACCTCACTCGTTTTCTACAGGGTTCATTTCAGGGGACTGGAGGAACCATGGCAAAAGTCATTTTGTTCTCAGTGATCCATTTTTGTGTTGATTTTGATGTTTGTTTTGGAAGACGTCTAACAGAGCTTTAGATTTGTTATGGAGAGTTTTTTTTAATTTCATCTGACCACAGAAGTCAGTGTCACTTAAAGTTCTAGTCGTGTCTGACAACTGAATATGCTGGATTTTCTTTTTGGATGACTGAGGAGCATCTTTGTTGAAACCCTCCTAAACAATATATGATGATATAGATCAGGGGTGCCCAGCCCTGCTCCTGGTGATCGACTGTCCTGCAAACTTTAGCTCCAACTCTAATCTAACACACATGCCTTTAATTTTCAAGCAATCCTAAAACACGTAATTAGTTGCTTCGTGTTAGATTAGAGTTGGAGCTAAACTTAGCAGGACAGTCGATCGCCAGGAGCAGGGCTGGGCACCCTGATGTAGGTGTTTGCTATTTTTTTAGGCTTTCTGATCCAGAGACTCCAGCTATTTTCCAGCTTTGATCCTTAGAGAGTCTTTGGCCACTCAAACTCTCCTTCTCACGGTGTTGTAGGACAGTATAGACACACATCCTTATCCAGACAGATTTGTAATATATTTTTAAGCAATCGGAACCTCTTAATTATTGCTTTAGCTTTTTTGTATTACAGCAACTTTGTATTTTATGAAGCTCAAATTTAGAACTTTATTGTTTGGTTTTACTCCTAGTAATGGATGAAGGAAATCTGGCCCTTTGTTTTCTTTATATTAATAATCCTTTGGAACAGGAAGTCATAGATAGACAATTTCATGCTCCTAGTCTCACTGGTATGGTACAAAAATAAGACAGACTTTAAAATAAGAGATATTTTATATTTCAAGGGGTGCCAGTAACTGTAGCTAACATGCATTGAAAATATATATATTATCATGAGATTTTCTCCCCACTTTCAGTTGTTTTCCTTAAAAAATTTAATACTTTATATATTTGTATTACATTTTATATACTGCTTTATTTATATATTTATTTTATTTGTGCATCTGTGTAGTCAACATTAGAAGTGGATCAATCAAAGTTTTCCTTCAGTTTTAGGACAGCTTTGATGATTTTTTTTAAAATGCATGCATACATACATGCATATTTACCAATTCTAACCACTTCTATATATATATATATATATATTTATATACACACACTGATCTGGGTGTGTGTTCATATGTGTGTGTGCACTTGAATGGGTTAAATGCTGAGCACAAATTCAAATTCCAGTCATCATACTTGGCCACAAGTTTTTCCCAGAATAAAATATAATA
>JAUMHP010000035.1:601109-621575 GCA_032361065.1 Enteromius trimaculatus | reverse complement strand
TTGTGTCACTGAAAGATATAGAGAGAGAGAGAGAGAGAGAGAGAGAGAGAGAGAGAGAGAGAGAGCGTGTCTCCTTCGGACAGTCATGGTGAGGCTATGCTCGGGCGAGAGGGGTCAGTGTTAACACAAACACAGGAAAGGCCGTCTCGGTAAATGCCACGTCTCCTGCGATGCCATCTTCACATGCACCCGGAGCACAGCTTGTCTTTTTCCATGGGAACGTCTAACCTTGAGCATTAAAACTTTACGTCTGCACACAATGGGTGGCGAACAGCGCAACGACAAGGTCAGTGCTCCGCTAACGATAAACGGCAATGGTATAAACAACTCTTGAAAGAATATTGTGGGTTGTTCTCAACATAAAACCCACAAAAATGAACTGTCGAGAAAATGACAGTTAGAAAATAACAGTCTTCGCTCGGACAAGGTTGAGAACTACATTGCAGAGTTTAAAAGCACACAGCAGCTCTGTTCATTTTTTTTTATTATTTAAGTAAATACTGACTCTTAATAAGGAGAATGGCTTTTCAAGCTTCCCTTAAACCTCTGTTATGGCAGTATTCAGGTTTAGTAAGAGTGTTTTGAATTGCACGCTGATCACTGCAAGTACAACAGCTGATATATTTACAACCGTCACAAAAACTACATACAGCCGTTTTAAATATTCAGTGCCTCGTTTTTAGACCAGTAGCAGCACCTACTGAATTTGCCATTTCGATTTGTTTGGAAGCAATGTCATAACATAACAATCGGGGGCAGGATTTGTCCAATATTCCGACCAATAAGAGATAGCGAAAGAGTTTGCCATAATTATGACTTTTTGCGAAAAAGTTTCAGTTCTGTTTGTTGCTGCTAGTGGGGCAGAAAACGCATGCTGTAAAGCTTTAAAAGTCGCTTAAGCTAAATTCAGATTTCTAAAACCCAATTCAAGTCTTTAAAACCATTCCGATGCGGTTCTTGAGCGGGAAAACTGTCCCCTTAAAAATCACACATGCACAATCAAAAGTCGCATCATACTACAGCAAGGGGGGAAAATATCCAAGGGCCAGAATGATGTAAAGCTTCTAAAACCATAAAAACAATACCCCACTTTATCTTAGGTGCCTCCAGATTAGACCCAGATTACCGTTTCAATAATACAACCCAGCTTTTCCAAACCCGCACACCCTTCAAAACAGACACGTCGCACAAGACCAAATAAAGACACGCACACGGACGAACACACACACATAATCTTCCTTTCAGGGAAAGCTGATTTGCCGGTGCTAAAGGCTTCTCCTCCACTCCAGCTGTTGCTTAGTAACCAGATAGCCAAGCGGAGCCGAACCTTCCACTGCTACAGTGAGGGAAATTCTGGGAACAGAGGTGGCAGAGAGGAACAGAGCGCTCTTACCAGACAGAAAACACTCCATTATGTCGCTGTGGGTCATCTTCAGCAAACTGCGGCCTGAATAGGTAGCTAAAGTCGGATCGGCGCCGTATGACAGCAACAATCGGACCACGTCTAGATGATCGTTTTCCACAGCATCATGGAGAGGCCTGATGGAAAAGAGAAAAAAATAAAAATATTTATACTTGCAACTTATATTTATTTTATGCATTTGTATTAGATCATGTATATTATTATATTATCAATGTAGCACATTTTTACTATAAATTATATTTAAATAAAAAACATAAAATATAAACATTATAATAATAAAATAATATTTTAAATTGGGCAAATTGCTACTTGTTAGTGTCTTGTGATCATAATCCACCTGCCGATGTTTTTAAATCTGAAAACTTCATTTTTTTTTTATTTATCTTTCTTTGACAATTGCGAGATTCCCTTTTCTTCTTAAACAGTTCAATTACTTCACTTGTCCATAATTACCTTAATTTCATCTGCTGGCATTGCCCAATAAAACAGTCATTAAAACCCGTCACTGTCATTCATCTTTCCGTCAGGAATCGGAATGCTAAACGAAATTGGATTTTTAAGTGTATGGCGAAGACAGGGATCTCACACGCCTAATCTGCTCTTCTTGCGGTAATTATCCGAGCTAAGATTCTCGGCCTCTTCTGTTGTTGTAAAGCCATTATTACCAAACATATAATTACTGACACTGAGTGTGCGCGCGTCAGCACGTGTGCGCACGTGTAATTATCCGCGGCGGCACGCACATGCTCTCTTCTTGTGACGAAAGCGCAAGTCGTCACAGAAACCCGTCCTGCATGAAAGGCTTTGCTTTTTAGGTGATGTTGTGAATGTGTGTGTGCTTACCTGGTGCCGTCCTGTGCACTGCAGTTGATGTCGGCCCCGTGCTCCAGTAAGTGCTGCACGATGGAGAGCCAGCCGCGGGAACAGGCCTCGTGGAGCGCGCAGTAACCCGCGTTATCCCGATGATTCACGTCGCACACTTTATTCTCCAGACAGTACAAAACCACCTCCTACAGCGAGCGGGAGAGAGACAGAAGACGAGCGGTTACTATGGTGCAGCGAGGAATGAAATTCATTAAACACCATTAAACAGCGCAGAGAAAGAGAGAGACAGGCAGAGAGCAGACAGACAGTTCCGCCCAGAGCTGATTATTGATGTGTGAGGTATCAGGGGCTTTACAGACGAATCCTGCCCCAAGCCTGCTGTTCACTTTCTATACGAGACGCCTGAGACGGCACTGTGTGTGTGTGTGTGTGAGTCTGCAAGGAACAGCAGAGAAGGAGCGACTTGAAAGGCGGGGGAAAAGTGAACGATGTTTGCCCGTGTGAAACCGGCTGCAACAATGATGGTGTTGGTTACAAATTTCCATATTTTGTTGCTTAGATGCATGTCTAAGTCTCACCAGAGAAGCCTTTTAGCATCAACCCAAGCCAAAGAAACCCAGTAAAACGCTTGTTACACAGTTGCTAGGGTGTTCCGAGTGGTCATATGGCTTTGTTGTTTGCGAGGTTTTTTTTTTTGAGCACTCGTTAGAACTTTACTGTGTGGTTGCTAGGAGGAGGACCTCAAACGAGAATTCGAGATTGTTTTGAATTGTGCCAATCTAGAACACCCTAGCGACCATAAAGGAACATCTCTGCTCAAAATGTTGCTTTGTGGTCCCTTCCACCAGGCAAACTGAGCAAGTCTATCAGTGCCATAGGTTTACTCAGATTACCGCGAATTGCCGTAGATGGAACGCATCGAAAGTTATCAGCATGTATCGTCTCGTTCGCACTTCCCGCCAGTCCCGTCTGCTGGTTAAGAACAATGTCTGGGAGCGGCTGGAATTACAGAGAGCCCTTGCGGAATTAATTGGAGAGTTCTTCTGCGAGCTCGGTTTTTAAAGGAACTCCCACATCCATCACCGCGAGCCGATTCCTCATGCACGGCGGCAACAAAAACAAGCGCGCACACACAGATGGGCTGGAGAGGGGAGGGCCGGTGTCCGCTCAGCGCTCAGACGAATGAGGGCATTAGGATTCAGGAGGCGTAGCACTCACACTTCAACCCTGGCAGCGTCTCAGAGAGCGCATTCAACCCCTCCCCCACGGAGTCGCACAGTGGTACGACCTGCCCCACGCTGCTGCCAGCAGCTCTGCCTCGCGCTTCCCGCCGGCTCCGTATCCAGGATACGGCATGCCGCCGGCACGACTGAAAAAAAAAACCCAAGCCGTTAGCAGGGGCGCCGAGCCGTTAACGAGCCCAAACGGGAAACTCTCGCTCCAGTGCGGATGTTCGCCCCCGTCAGCCTGGAGAGGTGGACCAAAACACACGGAAGGTAAAACATACACACACACACCTACCACGCTCAATTACCGAAAGCGAGCCGTGGTTCAAGGGAGAATTTCTCTATTTCCGTTTATGTTTCCATCGCCTCATTCCCTTTCCAGCGAGGTCTCTCTCTTTCTCTCCTGCCTCAGGGAGTTCCTCAGTGGGGATGTTTGCAGGCAGGAGAGCTGAGTGTTACATTAAACAGACAATAAAGCCGTGTTACACAGCCTAGCGCGAAAAAAAGATTTGTCGTGATTTTCTCCTCAGAACTGCTCTTCGCTGTAGCGTTTCCTCCCCCGCTGTCCCCTGCTAAAACGACTCCCAGCTAACAACTGCAATCAATGCATCATTCAAGACACTTAACCCCTTCACAACAGCAATCCCACAAAACAAGACGCAGGCCGGCTTGAGATTGAACCCAACGTGCAACCATTTTACCACAACCTCAAAGCCTAGTCAACCCAACCCACATCATAAAAAATAAAAGGGCAGGAACTACAGCTCACTTGGGGAGAAAGACAGTCAGACAGGAAAGAGAAGGGGAAGCTTTACAAGGAACTGAAACCAGTCTGGGTCACTGCTAGTTTGGAGTCAAATTCGGATGCTGGCAGCCCCCCCCACCCTTTAAAACCTGGGATTCAAGTTCAAACTCAAGTCTAGAATTTCAAAGCTAAAAAACTTTAAGGTTCTAGAACTACGACATCTGATAAAAAGGCAGTTACAGAATTCTCTGGTAAATCTAAAGTAGAGCTCTTTTGATCAGTTCTAAAAGACTGAAGTAATTGAAAAGGGGCTGCATAATGCTAAATTTCTAAATTCAGATGTAACCTTTCCGGAATGGGTGTATATAGGAATTCCAAAATTCTAAGACAGCTGAGAGTTCTAGAATTCACAGGAAGTTGCTCAATATGTGTGGAATTCTGTAACTCATTCAATCCCAGAATTCTAAGACCGTTCACATGCAGTTTAGTTATAGAATTCTATAGTAGTTCAAAAACGTTCTTGGATTCGAAACCAAATGACACGCTTTCTAAAAATAGACGCAGTTATTAAACGGTTTTAGAACTTTGAATTCTGATTGACCATACTTGAATATGAAAGAGTTCCAGCATAATGAAAACTTCTGGAACTCAAGCGGTTTATAAAGAGTCAATTCCAATAGTTGTGGAATTATGAAGAGATACAGAATCAAAGCTTCTTCAGATTTGAAACCGTTCAAAAACTGCTATAGGATTGTGTGAGGTTTTTTTTTGAAGTCTGATGTGTTGCGGCTGTTTAATGATCCTCTGGCTATGCACAGTGCTGACGAATGTTCTAAATTTACATGCAACTCAGGAAAAAACAGCCTTCATCAGACTGAGCAGACGTCATGTTGCATCGGAAAGTGAGCGGCTAGGGAGAGACAGACAAAAAAAAAACAAAAAGCGATACAAGAAAGCAAGCAGGATATGCGGAGGGGGAAGAAGGAGCGCCGGAACTCCCTCAGCGTGGTTTTAATTGAGAGAGCCATGGCTGGAGTGGGAGTTCTGATAACAGAGGGAAAAGGGTTGAGGTGGCCTCCACAGAAGAAGTGCATCATTAACGGATCAGGAATTTCCCTGACAGCCGGCCAGGACAGTGCTGAACATGCGGACGAGTGCGAACGCGTACATGCGCAAACGTGACGCGTCTCGCTGAGCCAGACCTTTGCTGAACGGCAGCTTGCAAACCACAGTTTGTCTTTACATGCCGTTTAAGGGTGGGTTTATCTTAGAGCTTTGGCAAATCTAGTTATTAATGCACGAAAAGTAATAATTGCATTGACCCAGTATCTGTATTAAAAACAACAACAACAAAAAAAAACTATGTGACCTTTGTACCGGAAGTTGTACGAAGTCAGCCAATCAGATTTGTGCTTGCCAAGACAAGAAAATGCTTTCCAGTTTTACGTGCACTATGCATCCGACAGTCAGCGAACGGACTTTGGGCAGTCTGGAGGCGTCTGTGGCCGAGACTGTGAGATATAACTGCCGCTGCTCTGAGAGTTGAAGGTCTGTATCCTGCTATTTGCTCAGGCTTGGCAGACAGTGACAAAACAGGGCGCGACACACACACACGCCTCACTGACCCTTTGTATACACACACACTTTCTAAACTGCAAACATTCACACGTGAACACTGTTGATTTTAAAGGGATACTTCACTCAAAAATCAAAATTCTGTCATAATTTATTACCCTCAAGTCATTCCAAACTATGATTATTTTGGGTGTTTCTGCTTTTGACCAGACAAGAGGTTTTTAAATTGAAACATTTTTCAAAATATCTCCTTTTGTGGATCAAAAAATGGTGAGGGTGACAGAGCTTTAATTTGAGATTGAACCATGCCTTCACTAACTCAAGCTCTCTCCTCCTAAAATATGCAGTCTGCAAATAATCTGAGAGGGAGTTTAGATCAGATTAAATTGCAGTCAATGCATGCGACAGGGTTATATCGGGTCACAGACTGTTTTGCGGTCGTCATCTAGATCAAAAGACTCGCTTGCACGGAATCCTTAGTACGCGGCCTTGAACGGAGAGCCTGACCAGCGGACACGCTCATGCAGTCAACTGTGGAAAACACGCAGGTTTTTCCACTTGCGCGCGGTTAATGCTTGAAACGCAAGCCAAAATGACTCAATCACACACGCGCTCGCGCACACACACAGCAAGAAAGGCGCCCGGGAGCTTCATCAAGCCAAGAACGGTTTGTTTTGAAGGTGCGAGCCCATGAGAAAATGGAAACGAGACCGCGCGCAAAACTACGTGCCGTTTGCATGTTTACTGCAGTTGCGCTGGGACCGAAATGGAGTGCCACGTTTAAGTGTGTGAACTCTTCGTTCTCTAGCGCTCTGAGACACACACACAGAGAGAGAGAGAGAGAGAGAGAGAGAAACGGAGCAGCTGCCGCGTTCTGTGTTGAAAGGCTCGGCCGCGCAGTCATGTCATATTTCCGAGCTCTGGCAGCGCCGCGGAGCTGCTCGTGGCTTAACACACACACGCACACACAGAAAGAGAGAGAGCGCTGGCAGCTCAGTGCGTCGCTCGCGGCTTATCTCTCACACACACACAGCGAGAGCGGCTTCCTGTCTGAGGCAGGAGCGCAGGAGGGGAAAGGAGGGGGACGGAACGAACGAAGACTAGAAAAACAAGCCGCTGTCGACTGACAGAAAAAACACACACACGCGGACGGAAGGTCTGTCCCCACCTGCTAAGGGCCGTCGCGAGGGTGTAGAGAGGGAGGAGAACGAGCGATCGAGAGAGAGAGAGAGAGAGAGAGAGAGAGGGAGAGAGAGAAATGAGGAATACAGGGTGGGAAGGATTACATTTTATCTCGCTTCCTCTTACACACACACACGCCGCTCGGATCGGCGCCGAGTGCCCTCCGCTGCGCGCTCCCCCACCGTATCTGTAGCGCACGCACAGCCCCGCGAGAACAGCCGCCTTTAACCGATGTCACCAAGCGCATTTATAAAGCCATTAGAGCAGAATTAGACCCCGAGCGCCAGCGGGGAAAATCACAAAGCCCTGAGACTCAGCGGTAACGAGAGCCCACGCTCTCGACAAGCGTTCGAGAAAATCCACCGCGAGCGGAACACTCTAGCGCGCTGCAATCTGGGAGAAAAGCTCATTAGGGAAAAAGCTGTTTAGCTATTAGTAAAAAAAAATACTTTGGATGTTATTAAAATACAGTTCAGCTATCCGTAAACAGTTTAGCTTTTAGTAAAAAAATATTTTTGGTATTAGTTCGACGTTAGTTTATCTATTAGCGAGGAACGGTTTAACATTCATACACAGTTTAGATAGGCCTATTTTTAAACAGTTTAGTTATTTCTAAACACTTTAGCTGTAACTAAATTGTTGGTGTTTATACACAGGCATATTTGCTGTAACCGAAGCAATGTAGCAATCCAACCCGATCTCGCGAAAGTGCGTACGCCAGATAAAACGAAAACTCGTGCTATTGATACGCAATGGACTTTGGCGTGTACATGCTACGTCATATGTAGGATTAGGGTTGTGGGATAAAAGCCTAACATATAAGCGTATATGCAACATATTTCGTATCTAATGTAAGTTTTACGTATTTTCACGAAACCATGCTGCACAATGCATAAAAAATGTGCTAATAGGTTAGTAGGCTAAACAAAAAACAATTTGAATAATGAAACGAAAATTCCGCTATTCATAAAAACATGTCTATTTGGAAAAAGAGGACATTTACAAAAAATGTTTAAAAACTCACGATTCGTTTATTTAATAGTAAACAACCATAGCTATTCACACACAGTTTTTAGCTAAACTATTTAAAATAGCTAAACTGTACCATGTATTTGCTTTTGTATAGATAAATGTTTACAAATAGCTTAAATTTTTCACTAACAGCAAAACTGTGATGTCACAGTTACGGCATTTAGCTATTCCTACAGTCTAAATTTTCTTAAATAAGGTTCAGTTATTCATTAAAATGATAGTTTAGCTATTCATAAACGGTTTAGCTAAAACGGTTAAAGAAAACTGCGCAATCGAATCTAAATTTCAACCTCATCGACAAATTCAAAATGTACAAAATGGCAATTCTTGCTTTCCTGCGAGAACTGTCTGCCTTTTTTGTGGTTAGATGTGAAGAAAAACCTCCCTCCATTTCTGTGGGCCGTTAGTTTGGGCAAAGAGAGATCGGGAGGTGCGTGAAATGGGCGGCTAATGGCTTAAAACAGCGCGTGTTTAGCACCTTCAGCCGAATGATTAATTAACGTGGAGATTACGGAGAGCACTTGTCAGATCGCTGATTGGACCTTAATGGCAAAGAGCCATTCTGCCTGAGAGCAGAATTACCGACAGAGTCTAGCAACCGCAGCAGAATCAGAGGGAGAGAGAGAGAGATGGATAGGGCTCTTTCACACACACACACACACATAACGATAAGTTTCAATCAGCACACAAAGGCCAGTTTTGTCTGAGTCATAAAAGAGGGAGGCAACAACCAAACACAAGTGTAAATAAGCAGCATCGTAACGCAAGAGAGACGTCAGCGCTGGCGGAATGTAATGAAAGAGTGTGTGTGTTGCAGTAAAACTCTTGGCTTGAGAGCTAAAGGGATGTGAAGAAACGCAAACAAGCGAACAAGAGACGTTGGGGGAAGGGAACAGCAAACGTGCGTGTGTCAAAGTATGCGGTGGTGATGGAACCGCCTGGCCACTTCAAGCACAAAACTTACAAAATACACAAACACAAAGCCCAATGGAACATGGCATCCCTAGTTGCGAGAAAACAAACCCACAGACACATGTGGATGCACGTTATTGGCAGAAAGAGAGAAAAGCGGAAAATAGCAGATGGGAAAAACAGACGAGGGTCTGAGCGTAAAACTAGCTTGATTCCGACACCACTAATGCGTTTTCTATTCTGGAACAGCACCACTGCCTCAATGCTAAAAAATGCTCCGTAAAATGCAATAAGAAACTTTCCCTTTCAGTGGAATTCAAGGCACCGCTGCGGAGCGAGAGAGGAAGGGGGGGAGGGCCGGGGAAGGAGAGAAATCATGCGCTCGCAGCAGTAATCGCTCATTTCCTGTTCTCCGTGCCAGTCCTTTCAGACGCACTGCCGGAACTAATCCAGCTCCCCATTAATCTGCCCAAATTGGACACGGAACGCCGCGCCATTCCAGAACCCGCGGAACCACCATATTCCAGAACTGTGGAATACCGTCAAATTCCAGAACAGCATGGATTCTAGTAAACAATGAGATTAGTGCGAGTTTTGTTGCATTACAAAAATATTTAACGCGGTAGAAATATCCTACAACATAAAAACAACATGAAATTGGTTTTTAGATGAATAATAAAAGTCGCTAGTCTTATTACCCGTAATTAATGAATGCACATTATTCCACAAGTAGTGTTTGTTTTCATAAACTTAAAATTAAAATATATTTGCATGCTTTGCCTCGGTGGAGAAAGACTGTCAAATTTGTCGCAAGAACCATAGAATGCTATAGCGTCGCTAGAACGTTGCTAGAACATTGCTAAAGCATTGCGGCACTCATTTACAAAATCCGATCAACAGAGTATCCCAAATTAAATTGTAATAGGTAAATGTAGCAATATTTACTTATAAATATCAAGTTGCGTTGATAAATCGCGCAACATTGCGAAAAGATAAATGCGCTGCTGATGCCATTACAAGTCGCCTTCAGGAACACTGCAGTGTTGCAAAAACACCAAAACACTCTACTGACATTCGTGTTAAACTCAGAAAACATTGAATACAAGATCAGAGACCGTGTGCGAAGGGTTAAGGTTTTCAGGTTTGACTGAGAGAAAGAGCAAGGACGCGATGGAGAAGGCACGAAGAACAGCGCGCCTGCGAAAGCAAGGGAATCAATGCGAGCGAGAAAGGTTTGAGTGGGAGTGAAAAAGCCGAAAGGAGAAAGGGAAGAGATGGCGCGTATGTGCGAGTGAGAAAAAAAAAAAACTGTGTGTGTGTGTGTGCGCATGCACACGCCAAGCAATCGCTCTGTGCCTGTCAGGGGCTCTCGCATGTCAGACTCAGTCTCACGCAGAAATAATGAGATGCGAAGAGAGCAGGAGAGGGCAGCCGGAGAGAGAGACAGTCGCGCACACACACAAACGCGCAAATGCGAGCTTACCTCATATCCCAGCCGCGCTGCTCGCTGCAGCAGAGTCTCGCCTGCGTTCTTGTTGACGATGAGTCGGCGTGCTTCCGGCGGCATGGGCCTGCTGACTGGCAGCTCCGCTGACACTGGAGGTGTGGGGGCGACCGGAGGTACAGGTACGTCCGGAATGGCACATGGAGGGGTCGAGGGTGCCACGGGTTGGTAGGCAGGGGAAGGGGGACGAGGTTTGACCGGGGAAATCTCGTAATCGGAAAGAGTTGCTGGCTGCTTCTGGGCGGAACGTTTCACCACCTGACGGAGGAATAGAAATGCGTTACTTTGGATTTCACACAGATACTAAAGTTATAGCACGTGGCGGCACAAACAAGCAAAGGCGGATGTTCTTTACAAAGACAAAAGAGTGACAGAGATGCACTCGCTTGGTGCCAAGAGACAGGCGGGATGGAGTGCTAATTAATCACAGCGACAACTTCATAGTCAGTGCTGTGCCGCGGTATAATCAGAGAGAACGTCATTTGAAATTCGAAACATCTGAATGTTAAAAAGTGAGCTTTTCCTACTAATTTTTATTTTTTTTTCCACAGTAGTGGAAACCTTAGCCCCGAACAGCAGAGCAGGAAGCACTGTTTCCCACCATAAACCAAGAACAAAAGTGTGACTGTCAACAATGGTTCCTCGCGAACACACCCCGCACGGTCAGCAAGGTTATTTTTGGCCTGCAGTTAAACATGGTGAAACAGACCATTTACACCAGAGCAACCCTTAAACAAGTTTTAAGCTGAAAAAATGTGCCTCTTTCCCTCTGTTTTCGGCTCAAGGCTGCGTGTGTGCGTGCTTGTTTGCAGAAGCTAGACGGAAAGCTGCAGACGCCGATCCGTCAGCGAGCGTGTTCCCCGGCAGGGAAAGTTAAACAGGAAACAACGGAAGACTTTGGCTCTCTCCCACTTGCTTTATCTCTCCCGCCTTCCGTGTGTGAGTTCTCTATCTGTGGAGCGCAGTAGGGCGGGCGGATGAGAGCCGTGTGTGAGTGTAGGCCGCGAGTTCATGCGAGCAGACTGAAGGTCGGGAAGGGGGGGGGTGATCGGGGCGGGAACTCCACCCACCCCAGAGGAGTTCAACAGCGCAGCAGCTGTCAGAGTAAACACACACACACACAACGCACGCACATACACGCTCTGCCTGGTCCATAATGCAAAGAAAACAAGTCTCTTAAAATATGACGAATAAACGTATTCTTGACATACAGATTAGACAGACCAAGATTAATCAGACCACAAAAATATTTCACATTTTATATATTTATATATATAAATAATATGAATGATGATAATAATGATGATGATAATAATAACAAAAATAATAGTTTTCACTATTAAAATCTTTTAATTGATCAAATTTAATAATAAAAAATAATAAATACTGATAATAATATTAATAATAGGAAGAATTAGAATTAATGTTTGTATTATTATTAAAAAAAATAATAATCCTCATTTTAAAAAAATATTTTGATTTTCTTTTTTTTTTTTTTAAATATAAAACAAAAAAGGAAAAACATACACATTTCAGCAAACCACAAGAGACACAAACTGTTACGAGTAATTTTCCCAACTGAGGACGTCCCGTATGTCCCCAGGGGGAGGTTTTGGAAAAAGTAGTTCACTTTGCAAACCAAGTAAACCCGCACACACTGTATTGTGTAAACACCTACACTGTCTGCTGTAAACGATGTGGACTCAAGGTGTGTGTGTGTGTGCGCACGTGTGTTTTGTGTTCGGTTGCGCGCGCTACATCTGCGTATGGGGAGAACGCAGGCGGTGTTATTTAAAGAATGCACAGCCAGTCCGCTGGGGAATCATTTTCCTTGACGGAGAGAGAAACAGACCAGATTCTGACCCGGCCTTCACTTCTCCCCTCCCCCTCGCTTGCGTCTCTCCGCTGGGAGTCTGCCTTTCAGCACGAGAGGAGGTCAAAGCAACCGCACTCTAAACACACACGCCATGACCCCCTCCCGCGTCCGTTGAGCCGTCCCAGAGAGCTGCGGTGCTTCCCTAATTGGGATGATTAACATTGTTGTGATTGGAGACACGTTTTTAAACGGTTCCTCGCTGAGCCCGGGGAGAACGCTTGGGTTGTGAGCCAAAGCAAAGAGCACTGCTAGCCTCGCTCGCGAAGACAAAGAAAGGACGTTCTTGTGCGGATAAACGAGCACCCCGACCTTCTGTCATTGCACCGACATGTGCCACCACTCTTACCTTGTGTTGGTGGGCGGGGCTGAGTTCAGGACACTCCTCATTGGTCAACTGCGACAGCATCCTGCGCTCCTGTTGGCCGAGGTGCTTGGTCTTGCACTGCCGCTTGCCCTTTGGCTTTTCCGGGTCACCGTGTCGGCGCAAACGGGATGGGAAGGTGCCGTCGGGGTCCGGCGAGGGTGATGAGGATCCCAGTGACTTGCGGTGCTCCTTTAATCTCTGCCGTTTTTCCGAGAAGCGAGAGGAAATCAAGGAGGAAAACTTCCGAACGGCATCAACACAAAAGCCATCGGAGAGAACAGGAACTGCTAGAGAGAAAGAGAAAGAGCAAGATTAAAGGAGTTGACTAACATTACACTCATGTGAAAATTAATTGAATTGAAAGTTGAACTAATTGTGGTGAAAAGCGGTACCATTCTACAGTGTAAACATTTGGTAAAATGCATTAAAATTAGCTGAGAATGTTAATATTTAATTTCTTCACCAATTGTGCAGGAAAATCTATGTAATTCTATTCATTTTTAACATGCATTTAAATTAGCTGAGAATACTAAAGTACCATTTTTAAAAAAAATCAGCTTATTAAACAAAAACAACATATTTAATAATAAGAGAGTGAGAGATAAAGCAAAGCATTTTTGTAGCCTTTCTGCACCGGTCGTGATGGAAAGTCTAATGTAAGAGTTATGTCATGTGTTACAATTTGCTGAAAAGATGAAATAGAATGAAACTGAGCTGAATGAGACCCATAAACAAAATATTTAAAGAACATCCAAAGGGTGGGAGATGCATAAAAAGCTGCAAATGTTGTCGAAATAATATAATGCATAAAACACATTTGTAAAATACTAGAGAATTTTGCAGCCGCAGATTCTATGAAGTTTTAACTCGTTTCCCAGAAAATAGAACTAAAATGAAACCAAATAGAAATAAGTAACAAGAACACAAATTTGGGATTTACGGTTTGTGCGTCAGCGAGAGATTTCATCACGGGCAACACGCAGAAATATCAAACCGACAGAAGCTTCCTTAAAGTCTCTTTAGGTAAATCAGACTGACAGCAGCAGGCTGACCGCCTTATGAGGGACGGACAAAGGACGGAAAGATTTACAAAAATTGATGCATCCTCTCCCTCGTCTGCTTTCTATTTTGCATCACGTGACCACAGCTCAAGAACGTTTAAGCGATAACATCAACCGGCGTAGAAGGACGGAAGGAAAAAGAGGGAAGACATGAAAGGAAGAGCAAGATAAGAGAGGAAAATCAAATGAAAAGAGAAGCAACAGCGAACAGAAAAGGAGAAATGACGGACGGACGTAAAAGTGGAAGAATAGAGAGAGAAACGCAGCAGCGAGGGACGATGAAAGGGTGAGCGCAAGGCCGAGGGAGAGAGAGAGAGAAACCGAGCACGCTCCACATCTGTTCCATTATTCATCATATTCCCCGTTCAGTCGCGCACACACACACATAAAGCCAGCGAGAGCCCCACCACAGAGGAAATTTCTCTCACGCATGCGAGCAATAACAGAGGACGCCAAAGACAGAAGACCACATAGCCAACAAAAACATGAACTACCAAAACACCAATATATCAGCCAGGCCAGGTATCAAATGATCAAGTTTGGGCGATGGCCAGATTTTTGCTAACAAACTCTCTCACAGGCCTGTTACGAGATAAATTATACAAAAATATAAAAACAAGGTTAGTGTTGGTTTTAACAGTATTCAAACTTTCCATTCACTTAAATTGTTTCAAATTTGGTAGATTTTTTTGTGTCATTTTTAAATTTGTTATTCATTTTGTCAAATAAATATAAATAAAATGAAATAAAAAAAAATATTATATATTTATTTCTCATGTGCAACCACAAAAACTACTTTTTCCAACCACACTGCTATCTAAATATGGTCTAACAAAAAATAAAAATTCCCAAAAATCGACCTTTTTACCAACATTCTAACAAATATGCACAAATTTACACAAGCAGTAAATTCGCAAAATCAAATCCATCACATATCAGCGGCCTCTGCAGTGATCTAGTTCAGTAGATGAAGCTGGCAGATCTAATAGATCGTCCCGAGACAAAAGCAGATAAGAGAACCTTCAACACACGGACCACCAACTGTGCAACTGTTCAGATTTGGTGTGTGTGCGCGTTTGTGCAAAAGAACCCATCCTCATGGGCAAACCGTTCCAGGCTGCGTAAAGTGCTCCTCTCCTTCAACAGGCTAATTAAAGTCCTACCCCGAGAACCCTTGAGACCGGATTCACCGCACCTACCCCACACGCACACACATACACGCACAGAAGAGTGCGTGCTCTGAAACCTGAGTGAATCACTCAATTAGCAAAAGGGGAGCAAAGACCTTAATGCCTTTAAAAATCAACAGAACAAAAGCAGCCCGCTAAAAAAGCGCACACACACACACACACACCCTGGGGCTTACGGCGGAGAGTCGTGCATCACTGGCATGCGTGTCTTGTCTCTCACACCTCGTCATAGACAACACAAATTAGCCTGCGTGTGTGTACGAATTCCCTCGGCTGAAGAGCGAGTGTGTGTGTGTGCGGTGGGAGACGGATTTTGACAGGGACATCTGGGGGATATTAGCCTCCCATTAGCACGCAACTGGGCACACACACACACACAATAATGCATTAACTAGCAAACCATCTCTCAGCTTGAGTAAAACCAAGATGCATATGTATAGGACATATTACTCACACGCACAGAGTGAGGGATAGAATGAGATAAAGAGTCTCGTCTCTCGTCTTGCTGCTCTCTAATCCTCCTGACAGAACGCCAGCACAATATCCAGCAGCCAAGATACTGACGGGCAGCCTCACACACACACACACGTTGTTATTTGCACAGTTGTGGAATCTCATGGCTCATTACTCTGCGGCATGCGCTTTCTCTGCGATGCTTTTATACCAACAAGGAAGCGAGCGCCTGAGAGTGTGTGTGCGTGCGTGCGTGCGAGCGAGGCTTGTCAATCAACAAGAATCATTATTGCTATCCCAAAGCCGCAGACACAGGGCGACGTGCTCTGCTTTCCTCTAATCTGCCTCTCCCTACTGCCTCGCTCTCGTCTTTCACCTCAGTTCTCCCCTCAGCGCTCCGTATCCTCTTCATCTCTTTCACTCCTTCTCTTCCACCCTTTCCCTCTGCTTTCTAACAGCCGTTTGTTCCCTTTCTCTTTGCGTCTCATTTGTTTACGCTGCTTGCGTCTCCCCGCTCCGTTCTCTCCTTCTGGGTCCTTCTCTGACCTGCATAACTTAATGAGACTTAGTCTTAGCTTAGATCACCATTTACAGACCTGCCAATCGAAGAAAACAGGGTGTAGTATGTAGCGTGTAGTATGTAGGGGCGTAGTATGCAGGGCGTAGTATGTGAAAGGACATGTTTCTTTAGTATAAAAATAGTATATAGTATGTAGGAGGTAATATGCATGTATATATAGAAAGCATATGTGAAAGGGTAGTTTGTATAGTAAAAATAGTACATAGCATGTAGGACGTAGTGTACATGAATATGTGAAAGGATAGAAAAATAGTATATAGAATGAAGATCATAGTATACGTGTGTGTGTGTGTGTATAGCGAACATATGTGAAAAGATGTAGTTTTTAGGAACATTAGGGTGTAGTGTATACTATATAAAGTGCAACGTGTACTATACTTGATGTGAGAAGATTGCAAACCATGGAATGTAGTTTAAAGGATACAGATTGTATTATGTATTGTGTAAGAGAAAATACCTATGATTTAGGGTTAAGTATGTTTACTAGTATGTAGTGCAGAGGGACTCAGTATATTATGTAGGATGTAGTATGTATGTGTTGGGTATTTATTGTAGTATATGTAGTATCTAAGTAGAGTGTTGTGTGTACCATGCAAAGTGCAGTGTGTAAGCCTTGTAAGACGCAATATATAGGAGGTAGTGTGTATGACATATGTAAGGTATATGTCGTAGCCTGTAATCTGTTTTTGGTGAAACGTTATAATATTTAGGGTGTAGGGAATAGTTTGCAGAAAACAGGGTGTAATAGGTAGTGTGCATAGCGTAGTATATAAGGTATAGATGTATTCTGTACCCTACAAAGATAGATACTACCTAGACTGTAGTGTGAAGATTGCAATGCATAGATTGTAGACCTGCAGTGTGTAGGGCATATAGTGTAGTATGCAAGCCATATGTAGGGATCTTTTAGTATGTAGTTTGTGGTGCATAAGAGACAGAACTCTCTGTATTGTCATTCTTTTCCTGAATGGTTTGTGGCTAAATGAGGAAACTGTTTAGTCATGCAAATAAAACAGGATAACAGACGGCAAAACCAATTTACACCGTTGTCCCTTGCCATCCTAAAGTCGGCGGTCCTCTCGACAAAAAAAGTCCTCTAAAGATTTTCACAGACAGGCTTCTCTGTTCTACCCAGAATGCTCTGCTTTTCACTTACAACTGTGCATTTAAATGAGACAAAACTGGAAGGCGTACCCGTGTCGGACTCTGCGTACTCCAGCTGGTCCTTAGTCCAGCCTTTCTCCACTTCTGCTTTCCTCTTCACCCCCTTCTCTTCGAATCCATTCGCTTTGACCTTTCGATCCACAGCAGGGACACCGTGGGCGACTCGCGGTACCTCTGGGGGGCAAGGGTCAAGCTTTTCTCTCCTGGCAGTTTGGAGTTGTGGAATAGAGGCTTTGGATGTGGGAGACAATCCCATGTTGGGAGCTCCGAATTGCGGCCTGTCATGGTTGAGCTGGCCCTGTCTATCCCACAGTTCCTGGAGATTATGGAGGTGACGGGGCTTACTGAGCCGAAGACCGGTCAACTCGATACACACCTTCAGATTCTTTACCTCCTGCTCGGAGGGCTGTGGCCACACGTCTGTGGACAGAGATAGAAGCAATCCGTTTATACCTTGTATTAACATTCAGCTCGGATGATCCGATCTTAAGTGGTCAGCTGGGACGATTTGCTGGATACACCGGGATTTAAGGCCATTGCACACACTGATGAAATTTTTGAATTTTTATGAACATTTACACACTGCCTCCGAAACGTTCATTTTTCATAAATTTTTTTTTATTAAAATCTGTAACAAGCATTTTAATAGAAAAACCTGACAAATACGAAAAAAGAAGAAAAAAAACGCATATGAAAATACGGACTCAATATGCAGTAGTGGCACTATTTTTATTACTTTATTAAAACAAACGTAACATTATAACATTAACATTTATTTTGCAATTAAATGACGTAATTTGGTTACATGCAACTACTTACTCCCCAACACTGATTTGTGACTACATATATTGCGTACTAAACTCTCGCTCTGGCATAATAAGTATGTTGTTACTTGAATCGCTAGGCTATACGCTGATCCCCAAGTTCACGATGCACCCCCAGAATTGGACCGTAATGCATTTCCACAACGCGTTGCAACCCATTCACAGCTGAATTTAGTCACGTTCACTTGTGTCAGTGCAAAGTATAAACAAAGAGTTGCGCACTTAGAGCAGGAATTGTTTTCCGATTGTTAACAGTTGTTTCCTTCTAGAACACAAACACCCACCAGTTTGATAGCTTTTAAATGAAAGCACGGAGCTGAACAGACACCCACGTTTTGCTGACAAAAACAAGCTTTCTGGGACAAGTTTAAGCGATGCGAGTTTATACAAAGGTTGTTTTGATGTCTGAAAACGCCCTTTAGACTGAGCACAAAGAGAGAGTAGGGCAGAGAACGCCCGGCAGTTGTGTTTATTTGGACCATGTGACGGCAATAAACACAAATCAAGATGAATCGAGAAGGCCAGTGAAAGGATCAAAGCTGGAGCAGGCCGAGGAAAGGGAAAAAGAGCAGCCAGGGAGTGAGACGTGTCAGGAGGTCGGTGATAAGATGAAAGACAGAGCAGACCATCCACTACTTGGAGCTGGTGGAAACAATGGGATGAAAAGATGGAAAACGAGGACAAACATGCTGAAGGACACTGGAGAGACAGACAGCCCGGGCGTCTACCTGAAATCAGTCTTGCTCTCTTCGCTGCGATGCCATTATCCTCCTCTCCTCTCGTCCGTCGCTCTCCATCTCTCTCTTCTGCGGTGTGCGCGCAATCAGGGTGGCCTTGGCTCTGTTCCAAACCCAACGCACGTTTCCTACCCGTCGCCGTGCCAACAGACCCCTCCTCCTCTCCCTTCCCGTCCCTCGCTCTCTTCTCCTCTGCTCGGCGGGACTGCGGGACATCGGCTGGTGGGCCACACCGCTGGAGCACGGGAACTCTGTTGTTTGCACATGTCGCTGTCGCACCTGCGTAGCCACACAAACACAACTGCGTTAGTCTGACACAAAGAAAGACCTTGAAAACAAAGACCTTTTTCCAAGTTCAAAAGAAGGCAGAGTGTAGCCAGAGAGAGATAGAATGGAAAAGAACACAAAAAAAAAAACCCTACCCCCCACCCTGGACACTTGCGTGTTTTTGCTAACTATACCACACCCATCCCACATGGGGAGCTAGACGGCAAACAGGGACGCACTTGCTCGCTCTCTCTGCGAGCTTAAATTAGCCCGAAACATCCGTGCCAAGAGCGCAAGCGGCAACCCAGCTCGAGTCTCCTCTCCCTCCCCCTTCCTCTCTCTCTCCTCCCCCTCTTCTGCTTTCTCCCGTTCTGTGTGTGGCAGTGAAAAGCGCTCCTTGAGAATGTCTCCCGGCAGCTAAGAGCAGCAGCGCAGATCAAAGACAGGCGCTAGGGGCTCATGCTCCATACCGCCCGCTTCTCTCTTACACACACACACACACACACTCGCACCATATATAGCATCACATGCGCGTCCCAAAATCATGCACACTGCTAGCTGACACCTTATAAGTCACACGTAAACCAAAATTAATAATAACTGTGCGGAATCATCTCGATTGACGCGCTCTCGATGCAGAACAGAACTACCTTTATACTGGCCTGGGTAAGAATGCAGAGCACCCTGCCCCGGGCTCTCACAGACACGCACAAAGCATGTGACTAACACCACATGCATCCCATAATTCATGGCAATGTGCACACCATAGCAACTCTGAACCAAAACAGATCGCCATGGTAACATCATTCGCGTCACCCGGAGAGAGTTAATGTGGCCATTCTGAGAGAGCGAGAGAGAGAGAGAGAGAGAGATGTTGAAGGACAGACGGGGCGTAAAAATCAAGAGAGGAACGAAGGACATGAACCGTCCTGAAAGGACGCTCCGAGTCAAATAATCAATAACTTGAACTGTATTGACTGCTAAATAGAATGGCATTCGACAACTTAAAACTACAGTAGAAGGTTTTCACCTTCAAAGCTTCACAGGAACTGCCAGTCTGCCGAGCGCACTCTGTTTATGTAATCCAGAGTGCTGTTAATTGTCCGTGTGGCTGACACACATGCGAGCGTTCACACACGCGCGCACACACACACACACTCTGACCCACATGCACAGGAAGCGCCTCGCCTCTGTGAAAGCCACCAGGGAGAGCGAGGTCACATAGCAGCAAAGTGTTGATTTGGAAATCTGATGGCATTAGGCCATTACCAAAGCTCAAGTGGAAAAAACAAGAGCCAAAACAGCACAGCGAGAGAGACAGACAGAGAAAGGGAGAGAGTCAGAGCATGTGCGTGTTTATGTGAGAGCTTCCTGTTTGAGGGTGGCGGTGGCGGAAGCCATGTTTACCACGTCGTTTCCGCTGGTTTAACGCTGTTGCATGGAGCGCCACAGCACAGGGACCGTCCCTAGTGACAAGGGGAGGAAATGTAAGGGGGTTGGGGGGAGCGAGTAAGCGCCTGTGAATC
>JAUMHP010000035.1:574961-596726 GCA_032361065.1 Enteromius trimaculatus | reverse complement strand
GTATATATTTTGAAAATATTTACATGAATATACACATTTATATTCTTACATTTGATATTATACATAAATACATACAAATAATTTGCTTCTTAAAATATATACATGCATGTATTTGTGTTTATATTTTTAGATGCAATAATCATTTGACAGCTTTAAAAAGAACTTATTAAATGACGATTATTACTTTGAACAACATTTTTAATGTTTATTATAACATAATTTCAACAACATCTCACTAAATTACTCTCAACAAAATGATACAAAACTATAAACTGAGCAAAAATAAAATCATTAGTCTTACTTTTTTAAATCAAATACACAGAATACAGTATATAAATGGACATTTTCACTGATTCCAGTTTGCGGATTTGTGTTTACAGTTACACTGCCAGAGTTTTCATTTTCATGTAATTAAACGAAATATATCAGTATCTCACAGTGATTTGTTGAGCTTACAGCGCCGTAAAAAGTATTTGGTTTCATTGGCGTTAAGTGTAATGAGTGTGAAGCTTTTACAGCAGAGTTATTCAGATGAAATAAGCCTTCGCTGTCTTACATGAGGCTGTTAATTCAGCAGGTCATGTGATGAATGCAGTCTGGAGAAACGTTTCCACAAGGAGTGTGTTACAGCTCGAGTGTGGCGCTTCTCTCTGAGACGTGCTGAAAAAGTGGCTTGGCTTGTATTTTTATATCTGGCAGCGCTCAGACTCTCCACACACACGTCTGATGAACCCCGAACGCCAAACCTCAGTCCCTCCCTCACTCACACACAAACACAAACAACCACCACACCGAAACATTTCCAGCACATGCTGTGAGATCTTCAGGCTCCTGACAGGGCAGAAGTACTCCACAGACTTTAAGGACAGTGTCATGTGACCTGCGGGATGTCTGTATGAACAGCTAGTTAAGGTCTGCTAACTAGGCGTTGTGTTATTATTAGATGTCATGGTGATTACACACTTTAAAAGCCTAATCATATGTCCCATATTCAGTAGTGTCAGGTTAAGACTCTGGATACTGAGCTTTAACGGCTCCGCTTGTTAAGAAATGGGTTCGTTTCGAATGCGTTGGTAAACATCATCAGACGATCGTCTGTCCTAACGTGTCACCCGAGCTTCTGCTGGCATTGTGGTATTTGCTGTACAGAGCCAACGAGACTTGACGAGAAACACAGATGAGTCTTTGTCTCCAGGACGCTGAGAAGATTCTGCATGTGTGATTGCTATATTTAGGACAAGCCACAACATATATCAGTCCGTTTAAATTCTCTGCACCCACATCCCATCGGGAACATTGCTCAACGCCAGAAAAAACACACCATGACACAGCAGTCCTGAAACACGAACACCTCAGAACTTACACCATCTGAACCTCCAACAGACCATCACAAAGATCGGCTCAGCTGGACAAACGTAGCGCGAGTTTTGGGTTTTTGTGGATAAAGATCTGGGCTGGTGTCCAAAAGGTTGTACGTGCAGGATTACAAATTAAAGAATCGGTTTAGATCTGTTGATGCTACGTCCTGACATAACATCAGAGAAAGAACTAAGGTGAAGTACATTGTGTTTAGCATTTAAAGTAAAGGTGTTAACATTCGAGTTTGCAGCCAGAGGTTCCATGAGTCAGAGGATTCGACGACTTTGACGACTATAGCGCTACGAACAGAGATTTCGGAATAAAGAGAAAATTGTGCTTCAAAGATATCCAAGCATCCCCTGGTCTCTTGGAAAAAGTTCACAATACACATTTGAATTCTGCATTGACTGATCTCAGGTTACTCACCTCATGAAAGCACAAAAACTGTCCCTTTGAATTAAAATGTCAACAAAACGACTACTGACTAGATTTTAGCAAGGCTTCACAATATATCGGTTCGCTGTATCGGTTATCGGCCAAAATTAGAAATGCTTTACTTAGATATTTAATTGTTAATGCTCATTTTAAACCACTTTTTATTTTAAAACATTTATAATTTAACACTGTAAAATGTAATCTCATATTTTAACATTGTATCATCTAATCTTTTAATTTCACTCTGTAAAATGTAAATGCCAATCTCAAAATGAATATCATTTTTTCATACCTGACATTTCATTTAATTTTTAACGTTAAACTTACTTGTACAATGTAATATTTTTTTATTACTATTGTATTTAATAATAGAGGCAAAAGTATTCAGTTATTTATTTTTATTACTACAGCTAATCCTAAAATTTTAAAACCATAAAATAAATGATGATAGATTTAATTTATGATATTGTATATATAACAAATTTAAAACTTCTGACAGATACTTATATTCTGGCCGATTATTATATAATTATTTATCAGTTATGACTGATAACAGCTAATAACCAATAATTACAACTACTTACAACTGTTTTATCTTAGACAAAATAAATTAACTGAAAATAAAAAAATCCATTATTTTAAATATGCCAGGTCTTCCCAATTATAATATTTAGTACATTGAATAAAATAATAAAATAAGTATTGTTTGAAATATTAACTTTCAGTGAGCTTTAGATGACATAATAGGTAATCTAAATGTTAAAATAGAGCAAATAACCATAAGTTATAATTAAATCTTTCATATCAACCGATACCGATAAATTAAAAGCAAAAACTCTAGTTTTGCCTGATAACTAATAAAATACCAATATGTTGTGCTACTAAACTACTTCAACTTCATCAACCAATCGTCCACTCTGGGAAGCGTCATCTTAAATCTCACCTCTGTCATCAGCAGGAGTTCAGGGAGGTTTCCGTTAGAAGCTGGTGCATTGTTTTGGTAAGTGGGTCGCGTGTAGATAAACACAGGCCTGGCTGACCCGTTCCCAACAGACGCCAACCTCATGCCCTCCTTGACTCGGTTCCGTACGAACTGGCGTCCGGCCAGCTGGTCCTTCAGCACTTTGGCCATGTATATGGAAGGATACAGAGCTGTACTCTCTGTCCACAGCCATTGCAGTTCATTGTTCCTTTTCACCTCCAAGTCCGGACACTGTCCCGTGTAGCTCGAATTTTTGTAATTGTGATTGTAACAATCTGGAAAGAGGTAGAAACCCCAAAGCTGATGGGGCCGCAAGCTCTTGGCCGTTCGAAGCGTCTCCAACATGAACTTGCGTGCAGAAAGCTCGAACTCTTGCTGGGCCACTTTGGCCACCTGATCTTGAGGCCAAGTTGTTTTTTTCTCAGTTACTAACCGTCGCGAACGATCGCGGTAAATGTCTTTAGTTCCCCAGTTACGTATCCAGAGGGGCCGCCACTCTTCCCAATCGATCACAGCAAGACCTTTCACTGTCGCGTCCTTGATGTACTTCTTGAGCCCTTCCGGCATCCGTTCTAGGTGTTCCGTGAGACTGGCGACCTGTGGGAGGCCGCCGTTGACTGCATTGCCGTCTGAATCGAAATAAGGGTACAAACCCAAGCGGTCCTGATAGAAGATGGTGAGATTTTGCTTGGTGAAGCCCTCGTTTGGTGACGCCACTATTTGGAACTGATCTAACTGGAAGGTGACGTCATGTCGAGGTCGACAGTCTTCTGTAGGGGCGTTCCAGGCCAACAGCAGCGGCTTGCCGGAGTACAGCGGCCATCTAGTGTTTTTTAACTGCTGTGCTTTTAGACAGGTCCAAAAGAGCATGAAAAACAAGAGTCGCAGCCAGGAGACCCACTGAGGTCGGGTCGCCCCAAAGATACCAGTGATGTTTTTCATTTCAGACCTGAGAATACAGCACACCACAAAAATTAATACAAAAATGTGTGCAGTTGCTTAATTTGAACATTTTACATATATTTGAGCCTGGAGCAGAAAAGCAATCATAATCATATGGGACCCTGGACCACATAACCAGTCTTAAGTCGCCGGGGTTTATTTGTAGCTATATCCAAAAATACATAAAATTTTTTTATGCCAAAAATCATTAGGAAATTAAGTAAAGATCATGTTCCATGAAGATTTTTTGTAAAATTCCTACTGTAAACATATTAAAATGTCATTTTTGATTAGTAAAATGCATTGATAAGATATTCATTTGGACAACTTTAAAGGTGATTTTCTCAGTATTTTGATTTTTTTGCACCCTCCGATTCTAGATTTTCAAATAGATGTATCTCGGCCAAATGTTGTCCTATCCTAACAAACTATGTATCAATAGAAAGTGTATTTATTGAGCTTTCATATGATGTATACATACCAGTTTAAAATTTTACCTTTTGACTTTTGTGGTCCAGGGTCACATATCAGGTATATTTAGCCAGCAATAAACTGTAGGGGTCAAAAGTACAGATTTTTTTTTTTGATGCCAAAAATCATTAAGTAAAGATTCCATTAACAAATTTTGTATATTTCAAGACTTTGATTAGTAATATGCATTGCTAAGAACTTTATTTGGACAACTTGGAATGTGATTTTCTCAATATTTAAAATTTTTGCACCCTCAGATATTGTCCTATCCCAACAAACCGTACACCAGTGGGAAAAAATATGCAACTTTCAGATTATGTATAAATTTAAAAAAATTATTCTTATGACTGGTTTTGTGGTACGGGCTCACATATTAAAACAAACACAACTTAAAGAACAAATTTCATAATAATCATACCTTTGAATTGGATTTGTTAAAACCATGCTCTCTTCGGGTGTAAAACTATAAGAACATGTTTTTAAGGAAGTAAGGAAATATGACTTAATACAAACAACCACTTGTATAACCAAATCTGAAAGCATTAAATTAGTCATCATTTATTCATTGCAACGTACTTGCACAAATAAATGAGAACATCTACATTCAGGCACTGAACACACATTTGTCATATGCTTATATTATATATTCACAGTACATGTGATCGCTCTGAATCGAACCCATGCCCTTCGTATTATTAGAACGCAGCATTCGAAATAGAACAAAAGGAAACAAACAATAAGCACTCGTATTCTGAACATTCCACAGAACGTTTAAACTTTGTTTCAAACACACGATTCGAATCACCGTTCAGTGCGGAACGTTACAAAACCGCTTCCGCTTCACATACTAGAAACAGTTACACAAACTAACTGTACTCTGTTAGAGAAAACACGGACCTGTATTTTTCAGACTGAACCCGTCCAGCACACCGGTCCGATCACTCATGAACTACCACGTAGCCTTCACCCATCCATCCAGCGGATGCCAACACCTCATAACCATAAATTCCCAAAAGCTATTTCAAAACGATCTATTATCATTATTTCCTCGTCTTTGAAACGCCCCGTTCGCGTTCAGTGAGTAGCGCCGCTGCCCAGCTGGCTCATCTGGATCAGTGATTGAATGCGTGTGGATTTCGGCCTCAGATTGATAAATGTAGTTGTGAATAAAGGGGTGCGACCTCGTATTTTAGACTCACTTTCCTATTCTGTAACGTTAAATTTTGAGCCCACTTTATGTAACACGATGTAACAATACATAATAAGTTTATTAAAAAGTCCTTAAGATGTTACTTTGGTTATAAAAGCAGAGCATTTCTCTTAAATATGCTCCCTGTCCCCGCTCCTTGGCGAGTTGGTTTAGTCCGAATTTCTCCGCTGGGGTTGAAGAAGCGTTTCTACTGAACCGAGCTGAAGACCTGCAGGAGTCCAGAGCCATTACACACATATCACATTTCACTCCGAAATCACTCGGAGGATGAAATTGTCTCTTTCCTGACTTTTCCTTTCCTTTGCTCTATTTATTATTTTCCACATTATGAAGGTAAAACCCACAGCATGATATGCCAGCAAAAAGTACTGAGGTAGTCTACCCACATGAAAAAACACTGTAGAGATTTATAGTAATAACCTACTATAGTGTTTTGAACGGTCCTTGAATTCATTTGTTGTGGCAATTCTATAGTTGCTGTGGTAATATAACAACTAGCCTATATAAACAAATTAATCTACTTTATTTTTTCGGTTTTCTACAACTATTCTATTAGGTAGCACTTTATTTCGATAGTCCACTTTTGACATCCTACTAACACTAAGTAACTATGCAATTACATGTCTGCTTAATATCTCGTAACACTTCATTTTGATGGGTCTACGACATACAATATGACTATGAGAAACTGTGCAAGTGTCAGCTTATTCTACTAACCCTAACAGTCTACTCTGAGAGTTATTAGACGCACTTGGGAGTTAATGAGAATTAGTTGACATGTAGTTACAAAGTTACTTATAATAAGTAGAATGTTGCAAGTGGACAATAAAAATAAAGTGTAACATACAATACACCACAGTTTATCGTAGTAAACCCACAGTATACAGTTTATCAGTTCACTATAGCTAATAATACAGTATGCTGTATATCATAATTAAGTGTTGTAAATTCTATAGAGTATACCACCATGTTTTTTAAGACATGCATCACGTTATGAATAATACCATGGTACTTTTTGAATCACATCACTATGAACTCTTAATAGATTTTATTAGATTACTCTGGAAAAGTAACTACAAAATAACTACATAGAGCTTAGATTAATAACATTAAAACTGTAAAATAAACCCAAAATGATATTACGCAACTTAGTGTTGGCAGGAAGTCAGCTGACTGCAGGGTAGAGCGGTTTCCTGTGGCACAGGACTATCCTGTGTGCTGACATGAAACCGATGACGTTTTGTGAATGAACCCACACAGATGGAAGTGAGAATCTTCACACCTCCCAATATCTCACCATCCTCTGCACGCAAACACATTTCACCACGAGTAACCGATTAACCCACTCGCTCTTTATGGATGCTAATGTTGGCTAATGTCTCAAGAACAAAGGCTCATTCAGGCTGAAGCTATCCCTATAGGATGCCTTCAGAACATAAAGGCCTCCAGGAGAGACCTCGTTTCCATGTGTTACATTGAAGATGGGTGTAATGACATGTTGCGGTCAGTGCTATACGAGGTCTGAGGTCTTCATTAGTGGGAAACTGGAAGGGGGGTAGACCGAAGGAAAACCACCCACAGCTGCAGGCCAAAGGGGTCACCTTTGATGTTGCCTTTGAAGGGCACAAGTCACCAAAACGTAACAACTTGAATCCAGATAGTTTCGATACTTCATCTAGAATTGGAAATAAGCTTTGGTGAGCAGCACATAGAGTACAATTCCTCCTTAAAATGGCGAATGCGGTGAGTATGTTTGCTTCCGTCCGCAGCAGGAGGCAGGCATCCCGGACGAGCCCCCGCTCCGGGTGAAATACCTCAGTACTAAAACACATCTTGTACTAATAAAGGACTGTAAGAGCCAACACAGGTCCTTACAGGCACTTATAAACAGAGGACAGATCATACATCTGCGAGTGATTTTCACTGCTAATGTCTAATTACGTGAAGTAAAGAACTCCACATCTGACTTTGACAGGTGTTTGCTCCTTAACGGTCAAATTCCTTGTGTAAGTGTAAAGGCCATTGGTTTTATTGTTAATTAACAAAAAAAGGTAAAATAAATAGTAAATAAATTGAAATAAGAGGAATAAACGTAAAAATTGTTATCTTAAACTTTTCTTTTATTATTAAAATGACTAAAAATCCATTAATGTTAACAAATACTACAATAGATATTTATTTATTTCCTAATATTAACAGTATATGGTACTAAAATATTTGGTCATGGCTTAAAGTAACTTTCTTTAGTATACAATGTAAGTGAATGGGGACTGGAGATGTTGAGGTCTAAAAACTATTTAAAAAGTAGTCCACATAACTTATGCACTATACGCTAGTCAACTTTTGTAGTAGATCAAAACCTTTATCAAATTGTCCTAAAACCTAAAACCAATATGGGTTTTGGAACAACTTTGATGGACTTTTTGTATCCACTTTAAATGTTGACTACTGTATGTCAAGTCTTCTGAAGCCTTGTGATAACTTTAACGTCACGGACATTAAACTTTGCGCTAAATTTTAGAAAAATACCCAAGGATATTTGGGATTCTCACACAAAATTACTATGTAACCTCATAATACTTGTAATGAAAAGCATTCGATTTCTTTTGCAGTGCAGCTTGGACAATCTACTGAACATCTCCTTTTGCCTTCTATGTTTGAAAAGACATCACGCAAGTAAATCATGACAGAATTAAAAACTTTTATATGTTTGTTTACATACCATGTTTTTTCTCTCTTATTACTATGGTACACTACCTTCGTTATATTTTAAATGTAGCATTAAACCCAACATATATTAATATTTAACATATTCGTCTTCAAAATGCTTTTCAAATCAACACTTACTTTCTTAAGCTCCTTCAAATGAAAGCTTCTGCTCACTGTGCTGAAAGGTTATCTCTCTCTCCCAGCAGACAGACGTCCTCAGTTGTCTCTATATGTAGATGTACACCTGCTTCAGCTCGCCCTGTCACTGAATGCACAGCTGCTTTCAGAGAGGCTCAGAGTTTTGATAGAGACCACACCCCTGTACCTCCCACACATTCCTGCCCATCTCACTCACCCGTCACCAGCCCCGGGAGCACGGCCAGTCTTTTGATCTAACCGTGATTGAGCATCGGATTTGAGTGGTTTAGTCTGATCTCAGATCGACCTCATGCAGATCCCAGTTCTGGTTGCCAGGGTGAAGAAGCCAACCTCTGTGTAGAACTTAAGGTGTAATAAACTAATAAATCATTGTGAATGCGATGAAACTTGAGATGGTGGCAGAGATAGAGGCGCGAATGTTAATTAAAAAGTTTTATAGCTAAAGAAGTGAATGGTGCTTGAATTTCGATCCCAGGGGATATAAATACTGATCAAATATGTGCCACTGTGGATGAAAGTGTGTGATAAATGTTGATTTATGTTTAGTTGGAAGTCCGTTGTGGATTTAAATTAAAAGAACAGTTCGCCCAAAATGTTTAATTACGCCATAATCTACTCACCCCGAAGCCATCCAAGGTGTATGGCTTTCTTCTTTCAGATGAACACAGTCAGATTTCTTTAAAAAAATTCTGTCTCTTCCAAGCTTGGTAATGCTGGTGGATGTTGGCCATGATTTTGAAGCTCAGTAAATCAACTATATTTATCTGCAATTACTGAGTCGGAAAACTAACCTATACGCCTTCGGGGGGTTATCACATGTCCCCTGAAGCAGATCGATGGGTTATTGCTGCGACTGTGTCTGAAAGAAGAAAGTCATTTACACCTGGGATGGAAAGTAGATTATGCATTATTTAAATTTTTTGGTGAACCCTTCCTTTAATAAAGCAAAACATTCATGCATCCACACCAGCAGGTGTCAGTATTTCACAAATCCAAAACCCCTGTATCACAGAATACTTAAAAATCTCGTATGCTGCGTCCGAAATCGCATACTGCTTAAGTAGGTACTACATTTAAAACTTAACGTTCTACCCGACCGTTAAAAAGTACATTCTATGTAGTATGAATGTGGGTAGTATGAATGGAATTCGGACGTACAACATGCGCCTTATCCGCGTGTCATGCATTGTTACAACAACCCGTGTCTCGCTAAAATTACTAAAACTGAAATAAAAATGACTCAAATAAACAATGAACATGTACATTAACTGGGTTGGACCCTCATAGAGATCACATGATGCCATATTTCATTTGACAGTTATATGAATTATGAAAACTTCATGCATCCACACCAGTAGGTGTCAGTATGTTATATGTCCAAGACCACTAATGTAGGCCTATCACTTAAAATAAAAGGCTATAAAATGCAATTATATTTACCATTGTTCAATTAATTTATTCTAAATGCATTTAAAGAATTTTGAGTGAGGGCAAAAGATTTTCTCAACGGGTTCAAGTTGGTCACCTAATTTTACCAACAGTAATTTGTTTGCATTGCTACATTATTGACTGCATTTAGTTATTTAGCAAAATTGTGCCATAACTATCATACAAAGATTGTTACATCTGTAACATCTGTGCCCAGGTCAGTAAAAAGCTGCTGAGAAAAATGAAAGTCAAGAAGAAGAAAAAAAAAAAAAAAAAAAAGACTAGCCACGCTATGGCACAAAAACTCCAAAACAAATTTTGGCTCATGGTTGAAACAGTGACGTCAGTGGTGTCTAAAAGGCTTGTTTAGAGCACTGAATCCCTGAGTAAAAATCCATCAGCTCTGTCTTTGCTAATCAGAAGATCGATAACTGACCTCCTGCGTCTGAGCGAAGCAATCATCACGTTTGACGAAGCCAGTAAACACAGCTGAACCGCTCTCATTTCCTCTTCTCTGCTGACTCAGGAGCGGCTTTCGGGAGGTTTTGCAGAGAAAGCAAAGAGCAGAGACCTGTAAGTAAAAAACAACAGACTGAATCCTTAAAACCCTTGTGCTCAGCAATAACATGGAGCTTTATTGAAAAATGGATAGGAAAACACTGAAATCTGATTAGAAGCACTCATCCTGTTCTGACAGAAACTGACATTTAAACAGCATTGGACTTTTTTTTAGATCCTTAAAGGAATAGTGCACAAATTATTATCACTAATATTAAAAGTAATTATTAGTGTTACCAAATCATGATAATCATGATTAATTACAAAATAAAAGTGTTTACTCAATATCTGTGGGTGTACTGCGCATATTATGTCTGTCTAAATACACACACTGAATATTTTTGTAAATATTTATCTTTATAGATTTATATTAATATATCTTATGTGTTAATATATTTAATAAATGAACATTCCATACTTTTCCTAAATGAATACAGTCACGTTTGTATAAATACTTAATAAATATACCGACATATAATACATGAACAAAAACTTTTATTTTAAATGCGCTTGACAACAGCAGTAATTACACCGAATAATATTTACCATTTATTATTAATTACAACATTTTTACAACTATTTATTGTTCTATAATTTTAGTATGGAGAAGAGCAGCCTGACCATTGGACTAAATAACTCCTTTTCTGCTTCACCAAAGGATATGTTCCAGTCAACTTCACTAAAATAACGCCAAGGCAAGTATACATAATTTTGAGTGAGCAATATTATAGACTTTGATTCTGACGGCACCCATTCACTTCAATAGATCTGTTGGTAGGGAAGTAATACAATCCTACATTTCTCCAGTTCTGTTCTGATGAGGAAACAAACTCATCTACATTTTGAATGGCCTAAGAATGAGTAGATCTTTGGCAAAATGTAACATTTCTGGGTGAAGTAACACACTTTCACTGACTTGTTTCCTGTGTCATTGAACGCACATTGAGTACACATATTTTCCCCTCTTCCTCTCCCGGGACCCAAGACTCTGTAGGTCAGGAGAGTCACTATTCGGAGTGGAAGGAAGGTCACTGCCACCAGCAGGACATGGGCGCCTGGCACAGCAAAAATCAGCCTGCTGTGCGTCAATGCCGGGAGAACGTTCACGCTACTCAAGGACGCGTCATTGAACAGGGCTGCGTGAAGTTTTATAAACAAGCCCATTATGAAAAAAGAGGCATTTGGGGGGGGATGTTTGTTTTCTATGTTACAAACTTACCATTAAGCAAAATTTATAGGCTTAAGGAACATTTACGGCACAACTGAGAGTTTGGAACATTCCTGCTCGCATGGCTAAATACTTGAGATACATGTACGCTGTTGCCTAATGAGCCTGAGGTTTCAATAATTGAGAATCATCTGAAAACGATTAAGCAGAGGACCGGTTCACGTTGATGGATCAGCCCTGAGCACACGCTCAGCAGCTGAGTATTGCATTCTGCAAACGATTAAAAGTAATATCTAAAGCCGTGTACAGCAGGCTTATTAAATTGAACTAAACTATATATTTTTGTTCATTTCAGCTAGTTGACAAAGCAACACTTCTTGATGTGCCAAAAGAATTAACTGAAGTCAAATTAATATCAACTACGCTACATCGCCAAAAGTATTGGCACCCCCTTCTAATGAACAGGTTTGACTACTTTAGTCATTTCAATTAGTACAAATTTTAATGTTGACACATATAATGATATTCCTGGGAATTGTGTGCTTCTGACTGTATAGCAACAGTTTGGACAGGATGCTTTTCTATCATAACATGACAATGCCTCGGTGTATAAGGCAAGGTTCAAAAAGAAATGAGTTTACATGGTTTACATCTCAGCTTAAAACCTCTGTTGTGACTTTAAACGCAGACCTTGGGCCAAAAAGAATAGGGACAAACTTAAAAAAATTAAATGACAATGGAAAAATAGAACTAATTCAAACTATTAATAAAACCTATAATAACATCTCGGGTTTTCCCTTGGGCCTGTTCCATAAAACTAGTTTATGGCTTAGGCTTATTCCAGTTAGTCTGACTTATTGCCAGTTAATTTGTATTAAAATAAGTCAGACTATCTGCCATAAGCCTGGCTTATTTGGTAAACTTGTTTTATGGAACAGGCCCCTATTGTGTGATATGTAATTGTAAACATGTGAAATTTCCAATATACTAGTTGCATCCTATATAAAGTATACTGCTTACTATTTTTCTAATCGTATGCAATATGCATTGGTAAAAGCTTGAAATAGTAGTATGCAACAACACGCTATATAATTGAGAGATAGAATGGTAGTATGCTGTTGTGAACATTGCCCAGGTTTAATTTTTTAAATAAATATTTTTTATATTATGTTATACAGTAGACCATTTTTATCCCCAAAAACAAAAGCAGTATGCAAAGATGGAGATTTCAAATATTAGTGCACTACACTGTTGTATCGTGCCATTGGTATGTTACAAGTGTAATTGAAAATGAAAGCATACTAGAGAATTTGGGGAAAATTTGACTTGCTTACGCCCCGTTGAGGGTTGGGTCAATGGGTGCATCTTCATGCTTGCTTTTTATTACAAACTGCATATTTTCCTATGCATGTCACTGTACAAATTTGTATGAAATTCAGAAAATACTTGCGCTTTCTTTTCAGAACTGGTTGCCGTACTCCACAGTGTAGGCTATATTCCTGTATACAATGATTTTCTACTGTTTCATTACAATTCTCTCCAAACATCTGCACAAAAAAGGGCAAAAACTCAAATTCTGTTTCAATTTCAAGCATACAAGTGTTGTGCACCATCACATCAGTATGAAGCTGGGTGTGAATTTAATCTGTAAGTCACTGGTAGATGCTCTCCTCCAATGCTAAACGCAGCTGCGCAGCTGAGATGGATGGAAGCATCCACGGAATTCTGAGTCAGTTCGTACGTGGGAGTTTTGATTGCAGATCTGGGATATGAAATTGTTTCAGATGCACTGAAGTAGTTTAAGTAACTCATATGATAGAGATTATGAGGCTCCAGGCACAGCAGCTAAAAGCCATCACAGCTCATTTTCGGAGTCTCCAAGGAAATCACAGCTAATTATCAGAAAACCATGCGGGAATTAACGTCCCCAATTAAGACTATGGGTGGGTCTGAGACCATGGTTCCTTAAAGATGGAATCATGGACATGGAATGTAGATAATCATTACAACATCAGTGTCGTAAAGAATTTGATTAATGAGATCTCTACATTTTTGCAAGAATATGTTATTTGCTTGCTAAAATAAGTGCCTTCGTACTTCTTCGTAATGTTAAATCCCAAAACTTGTGCTAGGTGGCTATTCTGGCAGTAAACCCCGCCCATGATGAAGTCTCTATGACGGGAATTATTCACTCATTTTATCCTCCATGTCACTTACTACAAGCCCAAATGATATGATGAATCATTAAAGGGCTAGTTCACCCAAGAACTAAAATGTTTTACTCACCTCCAAAGTATCCGAGGTGTGTGCTATAATAAGAGTTATATTAAAAATCCCCCCACCCTCCTCACAATTACATGAGTATAAATTACTATAGTATTTTTTAAAGTGGGGAAGACCGGGAAGTGTAAACAAAAAAAACATTTGGTTCATTCAGAAATACAAATTTCTGCGCACTTTGCTTACATGCATGCTGTGGAAATGGAGAACAGAAGCAAGGTTGCCAGGTTTTTTCCAGCAAAACTCAAAACAAGCCTAATTCCTTTTCTGGTGGGATTCCCGGTAAAACTCATGTTCCAGTGGGGTAAAATACAGATTTTGCCATGACAAATATCCTGCGGAAAAAGCGCCAAAGTTCCGCAGGAAAACCGCAGACTTGGCAACACTGGACAGAAGACAACGACCACATTGCTGGAAAGGGGAGGAGTTACATAAAGTTTACTTTGAGGTAACGCACGTTGAGGTTTGACTAACTAGTGTTAGCGGTTTGTTCAAATCTCTTCAAGCAAGGCTTGATTGAGCAATAATCCTATAAATTTGCCTTCCCCCAGGTCCAGAATGATTTTCCTGAGCTTCTGCCAGTGCCTTTGTTCAGTTGAGAGATTTGCATTGCTGGAAAACAGTCTTCGTAATGATTAAAGTTTCCTACAGCGGTAGATAGCAAGCTCTTTTGTTTGTGGATGGAACGTTATTAAGGAAAGCAGGCAAAGGTTCAGTTCAATCTTGTGGAAAGAACAAGAGTTCGAGTAGAGGCCAGTTGGGAAAAACAGACCGCAGGAGGGAAAGACAGTTGACTAGAAGAGAGACAAAATCGCTTTAGGTATTTTAACTTGTCCTATTGGCTGTTGTGAATTAACTTAATTAAACTGACCATTGGGGTAGAAAACATATTGGTTTCTAGACTTTAGACACAACGTGAACTCAACTTTGGACCCCATTTACTTACTTGAATAGTTCACCCTCTGCAGTGAAGGGGTGCCGTCAGCATGAGAATCCAAACAGTTGATCCACAGTCGATAATACGATTTGTGTAAGAAATAAGAAAAAAACTGAATTATTAAGTTAACCTACTTTTAAGTCGTGCTGCCAAAAGGTCCAAATGATGCCACTTCCACATTTTATGGAACATTCAAAAAGTAGGAATAATTCATAAACATTTTCAGACAATAAATAATGAAAATATATATCAATTCAAATGTATGTAATAGCCCACATGGATCGGATCTGGTTCACATTTCCATTTAATACTCTGCTTAATTATTGATTTATATTGAGACAAACACAGGTTGATGTGCATTTATGCGTGTTATTTAATGCCATCGGTTCATTTCAACTGTAATAAATAATGACTGCCACAACAGTGAGAGGGGGCGGGGCTTCTCACAGTAACTGGCTGCATTGTGTCAGTCAGTGCCTCAACCATCCAATCAAGGAGTAGCAGCAATTCCATCATCCAATTAGCATACAAACAAATCACAGCATAGTAAACAGCCATTGGTTCTCTCCTACAGGCTGAAAAGAAAGCAGAATCTGGTCTATAAGGAACTACATGCAAAATCCAGGCTGTAGTTTTACTCGCTTGTGTACTAACCCTAACTGCGTTACCTCTACGAAGAACGCGTCCTTGCGATCTGTGAAGCACACAACGCCCATCAATTAAAGCATTCAAATGCAACCTGATCTTTCTGAGGGCTTCTTTAAAATTCTAAACGAAACGTGCTAGAAGGTCCTCCGGAGTCCTTCGCGATGGGCTCCTGAAAGAAGTCAAACGTCGCTAAATATTGGCTAATTTCTATGGTCACGTACAAACAAACATACACTCATATAATAACCACACTTAGTGTCTCGGCCGTAAAGCCCATAATAGTCTTCGTGTGGAGGCTTACGCGAAAAACAAAGAGTCAGGACATCATTGTCAGGCCGCAGCCTCTTCTCATCTCGCGGCTCGTTTGCCGGGTTCCTCATACACGCCTCATGCCCTCCCAAACACAAGGGGACGCTACACAGCAAGCGTGTTCGGGATCCAGCGGGCGGGAGGAAAATGAGGGGGACGGATTCTTCGCAGGAGGTCACCGACGGCATCAAACTTCACAGATGACGACCGGAAAATCAACGTGGATACAAGGATGATCCAACTGGATGATTCCCTATGGAAAGATTTGCGACAAAAATGTCATCGTAGCTTGTCGTTGTAATTCAAACAACCGTTCGCAAAACTCTCCCGTGCGGTTTTACCTGAGGTATGAGATTCCTGTGGATTCTTTTTAGTTTGGCTTTCTTCCGGCCATTTTTCGTTACTACCGTTTCTTCGTAAAACTCGTGGGCCAGGTCGCCGTCTTCATCGAAGTACAAAGAGCTTTAAAACATAAATACAAGTTAAAAAACACACACATAAGGAACGGATAATGCATTTTACACTCTAAAGGTCTGTTCTCAGCAAGAATGATAACTACATTAGCATTCAATCCAACGCACAATAACGTTCTCTTGATTATAATCTTGCTTTAAATGGTCGAGTTCTTTTTAGCGGGCTTGATTCTGATTGGCTGTCAATACTTTTGAATTCCATATAATTATGGTTTCTCAGAATATTAAAGCCTTATAGCTAGTTACGGTCTTTTTCTAGGCACACACTTGATAAACATGTTTTGTAATGCAATGCAATGCAATTATTTAATATTATTTATAGTGCTGTCAAAAGATTAATCACATCAAAATAAAAGTTTTTCTTTATATAATATATTTGTATGTACTGTGTATATTTATTAAGTATATATAAATACAAACACATGCATGTATATGTTTAATGAAAATATGTTATGTTTATATATTAAATATATTTAGATATAATATCAAATATAATAATAAAATAAATATATAAATGCATTTACATGTAAATACTTTCAAAATATATACTGTACGCGTGTTTTAATATGAACATAATAAACAGCATAAACACATTTATTATGTAAATAAAGACTTTTATTTTGGATGTGATTAATCATTTGACAGCACTAATTATTTAAAATTTTAATTATCTTTCACTTATTCACTTTCACTTATATTAAAAATGTAGGTTACAGAATTATTTTGCATATATAAAGGTCCCTTTATTTTTAATTTGAAAGAAAGACTTGTTTTATTCTGTCTTCCCATATAAATAATACCAACAATGAAAAAAAAAGGATTTTTAAATTCAATTTAGTTTTATTTGATTGTTTTGCATAACTTTGACTTTAACTTTTTTATTTTACACATTTAAAAGCTAATAGAAAATAAATAAGAGATGCATATCGGTTGTCTGACAAACATAAATAGGTTGACCTTTAATGAAAATTCTGCATTTTTTTAAAGTACTTTTTTTTTTAAACATTCACTATTAAATAAATAAATAAATAAATAAATAAAAGTCCCTCAGTTGCCTTTAGTGTGAAAAGAAGGATCTCAAAACCTACAGTCATTGTAGGAAAGAGATCAAAAGATGCTAGGAAAAAACAGAATTTGTTGGACCTGAAGAATTTTTCTCAAGGACAGCAGGACGTTTAACTGTTCCAGACAAACTCATTAATAATCATCCAAAAAAACAAAAAAAACTTTTGGGGACATTTTATAAACTCAACTATCATTTTCTCTTTTGGATTATATATATTTTATGTGAAATATCTTATTTAGGTCAGTACTAAAAAAAAATAATAATAATAATAATATGCATTTTTTATGAATCTTATCTTGATGAAATTACACGCTGCAGATACTTTATATACACATAATTTTATTTTATATTTAGTAAATATTCACAAAAAAAAAAAAGTAATGCACAGTCAGCCTGTCATTATTGCAAAATAAAACATTATTACTCTGTCAAGGTTTATTTTGCAATAACGTATCCTAGTTAGTGTACTTTATCCTTAACACTAAAGTTCAGTTACCTCAATAACATCGTTTTCGAACTCAAGAACGTGTGTTTTTCAGAGGATCTGTTTATAGTTGGGGGTCCAGCTATGCTCTCTGAAATAAAGTCACATGCCGGGAGCTGTGGTTATATTTACCTCCTCCTGGTAAACACGAAAGGCGTGGCGTTTCGGATGCTCCGCACCCGGGCCAGGGTCTGCTCCTGACCGTCTTTAACAGGCTCATCTCCACCACCTGAACCCGAGAAGGGCCAGTAGCCTTTACCTTTAGACCCGCTGCCGCCCATCATGGGCCGCAGAACATTCTCCTCCCGCTCGGGTCACACTCGGGACGGCCGCACAGCTCTGGAGGAAGAAATGATGAACTGTTATTCAGCTCGTACTGTTAAATATTGACATATTTGAGGTCAAGAATCTGATAGTGTCAGTCATTATGAAGTATGGCTACTTTTTATGACGTGGGAAATCTGTGAGCTTTGCTTTCCCACTCAAACCCTTCATTAAAGGAAACCGATTGTTTTACATTTTTAATAACGTGACATTTTACTTAATATTTTATGTAACAGAAATTCTCACCTCAGTATTAGCACTGCAGTGTAAAACATGACAGAATGTGCTCCACAGCCAAAAACAAGATTTACATTTCTTATACTTAACCAATAAAAGAAAAGTACATAGGAGCGTTGTTAGTAATGAATTACTTAATTTTCTAATGGTCTAATTTGATGTAGCTTTCATGCTAATGCGGCTAACATCATCATGTCCTCCAACGTTTGAGTTTATAACACAAAATCCTTTGCATGGATAATGATGACACTTACTTGAATTTAGTCTGCTGGTGTTGAGTAAAGCAGGGAAGCGGAAATAACGCGAGTTATCGTTGGTTTGAACAGATTTATTGAGTGTCACTCAGACGAGCCGCTGAAGAACAGCAGAGTGAATCCAGACACGCTCAGCAGCTCCTGCTCAAACCGGAAATTACGTGTAGCGCATGGGTAAGGAGAATGTATAGAATAAAAGTTCAGGATTATGTAGAATAAAAGTCTTCTTTTTCTCTAGCAAAATTTTATTTATTATTGTCATTATATTTAATGACACTGTCAAGTGATTTAAAAATAAATCCATTACATAATCAAAACGAAGATTTTGAGACCCCAACAATTGAAAAATATGTACTGTGCACATATTTAAATATACATATTTACATTATTAAACGTTAAAATAAGTAGATTTTTCAAAAAATGGTAGGTCATAGCAGTATAAACAATTAAACACAAATAAATAATTTTTAATACATTTTTTTTTTTTGCTTTCCTAATGACGTTGTCGCACTGTGAAGTATTCAACAGAACCTTTTTCCATGAAAACGAAATGATTTCACTTTCCATTTATGTATAGGCTGATAAACAATTATTTGACTTAGTATTGATACATTTCGAATGTATTAGTTAAAACATTGAATAGATTTAGATTTGTGCATTTCTATTATCCTATATGTGTGGAGTTACTTATGAATACTTTGGGAAACGTTTCATAAAACTTTGTTTAAATTGTATTAATTAAAAGTGTCATTCACGTATAAAGGGTATGTTTCATTTTACACCTTTTCTGTAAAATATGTTTATTTTGTACTGTAATCAATAATAGATTTATTATTGAGTGATTGAACTGTAATTAATTTAATGGTTCTCGCACACAACAAAAACAGTCATTGTAAAAGGGGAAAATATTTTTTAATTTCATTCAATTTACAGTGAATATCCAATATATACATGGTTGGGTGCTTCAATACCTGAACAGTACTACATCACTAAATGGTGTTATTTTAATACAGACACTAAAATAATCTTTCTCTATTACATATATAAAAGATGCAAAAAATACTCTATAATCGGCATTGATGCATTTCATTCACCACAGACCAGTAATCTGTGGCTCACACTGCAATGATGTCACCTCACATCTAGATAGATCTAGAGCTACGACCGCAGCATTTCTTCCAGTTTAACGTCACACACGCTCACCAGTCACGCTAAAACACACGCCACTCCTCTCTCACTGCATTTCCCTTTCGCTAGCAACCCGTCTCATGTCCCGAGCAGGACTGAGGGTTCTTCCACACACTCTTTGGATTCAAACAGTAACAAGCTGTGTACGAGCATCCTTTCCTTCACGACTTCTTTCGTTCCCGAGGTATGAGAAGCAGCTGGTGTCAGCCTGGCGTGCTCAAGTTCTTCAGAGCCTCTTTCATCTTGTCTCTGGCCAGAGCGTAGCGCCGCACGATCTGCCGCACGTAATCCTCCTCCTCCCTCTGAAGAATGCGCAGGAAGTTCTGGAGCTCGGGAGAACTGAACGCATCCCACTGCAAGAACAAACAACAACATCTCGGTCACACCTTTAATAACACATTTAGCGCATTTAAACAGGTACTTCCTGTCAGAAGGTTGTCGACTCACATTAACTTCCCCGGTTTCGTTCTCTTTAAGGACTAAACTGAGGACTTTCTCGTTGGGTCCAGCACACAGGCGCAGGAAAAGCGGCCGCTCGTCATCTGCTAATTTCCGTAAGTACACTGAAAAGAGACAATGGCGTATTAATTTTTTCTTGTAGGTAGATGTCAGAGTAACCTTCAGCGGTCTTCTCACCTTGATTCTGTCGCTCGCTGCGTTCGAACAGTGAGAACTTGGCGGGATTGTCCACCACAGTGAACTTCCTCAGCAGAGCTTCGATGACCTCTCGGGCCCGAGTGCTGGAGCTGATGTGCAGGTGTTTGACCGTGTCTCTGGGCAGGTAGAATGAGGTGCGGCGCTTCAGTGCTTTGTCCTCCTGACAACCGCCGTCCCGTCCCGAGGAAGAGGAGGACGTGCTCTGTGGAGGAGGGAGAGACACGGGCCGGGCCAGCTTGAACTGGACCTTTATGAAGCCAGTGTAAGATCCATCACGGTTCTGATGGGGAGGACCACAGTTACACTCTGAAGCTTAATACTTACAGTAAATAACACAAATAACTGTAATATAATATTATACATGGTATTATATTCATTTATTTATTATTACATGGTATTATGTATTATTACAATGATTACTGATTACAACAGAAACACCACAAATAAATGTACACATATAGGCTACATACAATAATATATATGAATATATGAAGAGCTCTTTTCCAAAACGCGATAAACGCCAAATAAAAAAAATTAGTTTGTCATGCCATTTTGTTGTGTTTGGAACCTATTCAATGCTCCATCAAAGTTTCATGCAAAATCGTTATATTTCCTTGTTTAAAATGTACTGCAAGGTGCAGTTTTTTTCCAAAACGCTATAAGCGCCGAACCTGTTTTTAGCCAAAATGCGATATGTCCTCTCGACCAATCAGAATTGAGCGTTCGACGCAACCCAACAAGGCGCGCCCTGAAGCGAGAGATTTTTGTTTGCCCTCAGACATTAAAATGAGTTCTTTAAACTATAATAACACTTTTGTTCTCTCAATTTTATTCAGTTCATTCAGGGCTCTACAGTGCGACCATATCACTCGCATTTGCGACTGAAAATTATTATGAAAAAATATTAAGGAGCACCCCGTGCAACTGACCCGATCAGCATATTTGTGTTTCTGTATGTTTTTGAGTAATGTATCACGGACATATCTCTTAAATCAGAGATCGATTATGCAGTATAACGAACTTTGTTGATTATAATAGAGCTTTGTGATATTGCGAAACAATAATTTTAAGGGAGTTGTAAATGAGATATTGATTTAATACAGCAGTTAAATAAACACAAAGTTATTATTAAGTGACTTACATTGTCTGACTATAACACTATTGGCTGGTTTTGCTCTGATTCGTCGTCAACAGTAAAACAAGTCACATCTAAACCGCTGCATATTTCCACTCAAACACAGCAGTGTTTCGTTTCTGAATAAACGTGTTTTTAATCTAAATCTAGTTAGAATCTAGTGAAATGAAATTTCCCATTCATAAAGATAGTCACTTGCTTTATTCCTGAATGAACCATCTGTTCGAATGAATCACATTAATATGATTTAGTTATTAAATCAATGTCTTGCTAAACTTTTCAGTTATTTAAATCTTTAATATTTCTGTATTCAATCAAAACTATATTTAAACATTAATCTCAACATGAATTT
>JAUMHP010000035.1:562129-574861 GCA_032361065.1 Enteromius trimaculatus | reverse complement strand
CTTTCTCCTTCAGAGATGCACACTTTTGCTGCGTCTGAAATCGGATACTGCTTATGTAGGTACTACGTTTAAAATTGAACTGTTAAAAAGTACGTTCTATATAGTATGAATGGAATTCGAACGTACTACATCCGCCATATTGATGTTGCCACGTGTCATGCGTCGTCACAACAGCGCGAAAATGTAAACTTTCAATAAGTCATCCGTTTATTTCTATTGTGTTCAACAAGTGTAATTTCATCACAATAAACCACGTTTTTTTGCTTGCACTTGAAATGAGCCACGTCTCCACTTTCCGCCATTTTTTTTATATGACGCCTCCTCACCCGGAGCCTCATGTGATAGGAAAGTGTCCATGGTATGCCTACTATAGAATTCGGGCAGAAGCAGTAGGTCATCTGGGTACTTCTCGCCTAATGAATTACGAATACTATGAATTCGTACATACTACTCGCCTCGCATACTGTTTTTCACATACTATTTAGTAGGGAAGTAAGCGATTTCAGACGCAGCATCAGTCACCAAAGATGTCACTTTGATGCAGAACAAAATGCTGGAGGATGTTGGTGCATTTAACGGATTAGTTACAGAATAGAACTGAAGGCAACAAAAAGAGAATAATTATTGAAGTGAATCAAAAAGACAAGTTTTATTCGAGTAGAAACTGGAATGCTACCCAATCAACAGCTTGATCTGGATGGGTTAAATGCACTTATTACAATTATGGGTCACCATACCTGGCTACAAGTCACTTCACAATCTGCTTCTGGTATTGTTTTGGTGACTGCTTTTTGAATCTTAACTATTTTGTTGTCTACTTGAAAAGACTTGCCATCCTGAGACACAGAGAACAATATGTCATTGCAATCAGTTGCTAGCAACAGGTAAAAAATAACTATTAGTTAAACAAAATATGAAACAAACCACGCATCCATGCTTCCACAAAACATGCTGGTGTTGTTACTGACACGCTTAAAGACTAGCCGAAACATTTCAAAAACTAAACCAAACACACACATGATTTGAAATGCTGACTGTAAACACAAACTGAACATAACTGGCTCTGACGTGTTTGGGTGTGATCAGGTGTATTAAATTACATTCATAATCAAGTCTTGGTAGTAGTTTGTTCCTGGCTGACCTGGCAAGATGGTTGCCAGGTCCGTTTCATAACTAGGGGCCAAGCCACAATGCGTATTGGCATTATAATATCATGTGAATAGCAAATAAAGAAACCACTTACCATTGTTTCAAAACAAAACAGAAATCGCCATGGTCGAAAGGCTCAGACACAAATCTTAATCAGAGTAGCGATGTTTGATTTCTTGAGTTTGTAGAGGGACTTGACAGATACTTATTTAATTTAGAAGAGGGAAGAAACCTTACCTGATCCCTTCACTTCTCTTGTCAGACCTAAACATTCACAGTTATCAACAGCAATCACGATACATGTAGCATTCAGGTTTATGAATCTGTGAATGTTTTGCAACCGTGTTCTCACCCTGCTGAAAAAAACAGCATATGCTGGTCAGGTGTGGGTTTGGGATGTTGTAGAAATGCCACGTTTGCGAAAGCAGGTGCCAAAGCTTTTTATTTTTCTCTTGTGAACTCTTTACTTGGGTGTGAAAAACATTTGAGTATTGCTGTGTGTGGAAGAACGGCCGCAATCGAGTCCTGACGGGAAGCCAAAACTTTAAATAATGTACATTTTAAAATTTAAAAGCCGCTCAAGGCCAGAAAGAGTGTGAATTGTAAGCCGTTTGGTTCTCTGGGAAATGTTGAGACATGCTCTTTTGTGTTGTGAAGTCAGGTCATATGTTATCAATCTTCCACAGATTCTCGTTGGGTGAGTCAGCTCACATCTTTGAGAAGTTCTTGGTGGATTTACTGTATGTTAAAACTGTTCTGTTAAAATGGTTATACATTCAAGCATCTCCATGTTTGCAACAGCAAATAAAAATAAATTGTGCTAGAATCATTTTTAAAGACTGTCAAACATTTGAAGGCAAAACATTTGTTCACCTACACAGATGAAGTTTTTACAGGAAGTGAGCATGCTGGTGTTGTTGACAAATTAAAAATAAAACCTTTACACTTACACTTACTTCTAGATACTCGGGTCAATAGCAACGCATAATCAGTCCCTAAACTAAAACCGGTGCTACTTATCATTCCGTGGACTGGCAGTCGTTCAAATACAAACACATTTTGGCGCCATTTTGCGTTAGATAGACTGTAGCATAACTTACCTCAGACAACTTGGCTATCACTATAGTCAGGGCCGTGCAGAGATCTATAGGTGCACAAATGTTTAACGGGGCGGGGGCTCAAGTTTCAAAATAGTGCAGATACTAGACTAAACAACAACTCACACTCACGACAATTCTAATATGTAGCTTAGTAATAGAAGGGCAATATCAACACGTCAATCCCCTACACACCTCTCACCATGACGGTAACTGTACACTTTTATATAAAAGGGCTGCAAATGAACCAATCCTTCCCCCCAATCTAACTTGAACATAAAAACACATAACATCACTAATACAAAAACGCAACTGTCTTGCTTAAACGACACAAAAATAAGTAAATTCTAAAGAAATGCACAATGCACCGGGTACAGAACCGGCTCGTTACAAACGCGCTCTGCTTTCACAAGCGAGCATTGGTTAATGGCAGTCATGTGACGGATATGAGCCAGATCCGTTTATTTAGCAAAACTGAGATTAGTTACATTTTATTGTTGTCGGGCAAAGACAGGGCTCCATACACACATACACATTGAAGAAGAAAAAAAACACAAAAAACAAGAAAGCCCAAGAAAAGGGCACTTGAGGCATCCAGGAGGAAAGCTTAAGCACCCTCCGCACTTGCCTGTTTGTTTGACAGGGAAGCTGTGCGCAAACAGGAATTTATATTATTTTTCAAAAAAAAAGAAGAAGAAAAAAAAAGCACCCCAGAAAAAAGGGCACTTTCTCTCCAGGAATAAAAAGGGCAGGTGCTCAAGCCCCCTTTGATGTCTATGAGTGCACATGCCTGACTAGTATTCAAATTGTTGCTATGCCGATTGTTTTGTAAATTAAAAACTGTTTTTGTTTGCATTTGTCGCAAGGTCAAATAATAAAAAATATTTTTTCCAAATCCAAATATACATCCGCATTACTTTTTTTTTTGAGTGAATATGTAAATATGTACAGTCAGTCGTCCAGGAGTGTTCCTTTAATGCACAATTATTAACTAAACCTGGTCAAATATTACAGCATGTCATGTTGATTTCTGAAAATACTTTCCACTTCAGGTTTATAAAAAAAAAAAAGAAAAAGAAAAGTTTCTACAGTTGCACACTTACCATGGAAGTCTATATTCACAAAAAGAATGAAAGCGACAAAGGTGATATAGTTTAATTCTGATAATTGGTGCTCAGTTTTTAAAAGAATGACAATAATATGAGGACAAACACAAAGTTTCTGAGTGGAAAATTGCAAGATTACACACTAAACACTGTTTATTAGAAAACATGACTTGGTGTTTGATCATTATGGCCCCGTTTCCATATCCATGTCTTCAACGTACTCCGTTTCTGATCTGCAGATCTCCTCCAGAGCCAGTTCTGTGACAATATAATGCAGTTTAAAGCACTAATATCAAGATAAATGTGTTACATAAAGTGTGTTTAACACGCTATTGCAAATGTTGACCTCAAATACTATGTAGAGACACAAACCCACCTTCGCTCTCAGAGAGATCTGGGATCAGTCGGAACGTGTCTCTGATGGCGGGAATGACCTGATCGTACATGTGCAGGACGTCCAGACAGTGGTCGGAAAACGACGAGTCCTTCACCAGCAGCCAGTGCAGAAACATCAGAGCTTCTCGCAGTACCTGCAACCCAGGACTCGTCCAGCTCCGATTACCCGCTGTCTGACTTCCTCTGCCTTTTGTTTTCAGCCATTGTCTGTGCAAAACCACAACAACTGTCCTCACCATCTGAGGAGGGAAAATAATGTATTGTGTGGTCAGTTTCAGAGATTTCAGTAGCGATGTTCAAAACAAATGAAAGGAAACAATGAACAATGATAACACTTTCCCATTGTGTTTCTGTCGTCATTTTGTTCTGATCCTTTGCTAAAATTTTCGATGGAATTAAAAGCGTTTATGTCAGAATCAAACCTCATTAACACACTGGCAGGATGACTGACACAAAGCCGCCCATCTTCCTGTCTTCTGTGTAAACAGTTTTGTCAGTAACCGGATGACCTGTTGACAAAGGAATCCGATTTTTAATACCACTCGTATGGAAGTAATGCATTGCAAAAGAAATACTACAAGAGATTTACCTCAAGTTCTAAACGACTCCACACATCCTCAGAAGTGACTTTATCCGGTCTAGAGGTGACGTACTGGAACATTTTGAGAAAAGGACATGGATCTAAGGGAAAAGGGAGGGTTTGTGTTAAATCATGGCAACACAAGGGACCTTAATGGAGCACTAAAAGACACTTACAGTCATGTGAGCAGAGTTTAGCGGCCACCTCTTCATTATAGATGATAAACGACAGAAATCTGACAGACAGGTGGACAATTCTGGTGGACGTCTCCAGAGTCAGACATTTAGACAACACTTGACTTGACATCACCACCTGGAGCCTACATAGGAGAAATGAAACAGCCGTTTGTTTAGTTTCATCACTGACTGAATTTTCATTTTTGGGAAATCAAATGAAAACAAGCGAATGATAATAAATGACTATGACAATTATTTTAAATTAAAATAATATGACATCTAATCCAACACATGAAGCAAACCTTTAACAGAGTATATGAATGCTACTAAACCTCAAGAGCTGGTTGTCCAGTGCTCTCTCGGCCAGCACCCCGAGCGTCTTCAAACTAGCGCTCACTAGCGCCTCCCTCTGGCCAGCGGCGGTGCTGAAGGCCGGGTCTGCCAGCTGCAGGATCCTCTTGAGAAGAGGCAGCTGTGCATCCCCGTTCAGGTGCTCAGAGGCGCTGAGGAGGTTTCGGGAGCCTTGCGGCCGGTTCACGTCCTCCTGATGACACAGAACCTCCTCCAGAGCCTCGCTGCTGTAGCACACCACATGACCGAGCGCTCTCAGGGCAGCCAGGGCGAGCTCCTCGGGTCCGCTGAGAGACTCCTCCAGACTCGAGGCCAGGCTGGAGTCGGACGATCCTGACAGTGAGCTGCTGCCGTGGAGCGAGGCCTTCGCGGAGCTCTCCAGAGACTGACAGTATGAGCTGATGTGGAAGCTGAGCAGCGGCAGGAGGTGCACCGCGGCGGGACAGGAGCGCTGGGAGGTTAGGAGAGAGGACGCTGGGGTGTGTGGGACACTGTCGGAGTGATGAAGTGCTAATGCGTTCAGAGCAGATGAAGCCAGACTCTGCAGCTGATGGAAACGAGCTTGAGGACGGTGAAACCATCTGAACTCTGTGCTGGACGAGCTGGACGTGGCCAAAGACCCCCTGAAGAAAGAAAAGAAGAAAGATTCACCACAGTCCCACAATTCAAGCTGATTTTTTGTGTAAATATCAATCTTAGCGTGGATGCTTTTGTAAAAGATATGTTTAATCTAATTAAATTTAATGCTAAAATAAAGGTTATATATATTTAAAAGATACAGTAATAATTTATTATTTCTAGGCCTGAAAATCTGCTAATTTAGAAATGAAATGTTTTGACAATTTGTCCCTATATTTTAAGGTCATCCTGTTGTTTTTACTTTCAAAAATTACTAATTCATTATTATTAGTAATATATTTTTCTAAATAATAAAATATTTAATATTAATTTTAATAAATTAAAAAATGATATTTCAAATATCATGATGTAAAACGGAATACTACTATTACTAGCAATAATTATATTTATTGTTATTAATTATTGCTGTCAAACAATTAAATCGCAGCCAAATTGTTATTTATGTACTATTTATACACATACACTCACATACAGCATATATTTGGAAATATTTACATAAATATACATTTATTTATATATATATATATATAAAAACAAAGTTATTTTTAAAAATACATGAATGAGTTAATATTTATATATACACATAATGTACACGTATATTTTATAAACAAAAACGTTTATTTTGAATGTGATTAATCACAAATAATTATTTGCTAGCACTATTATTAATGCAATATTCTAAATTTAAATTATAATGATTGAATTTATTTATATGATGAATTTAACAACAAAACGTTTGTGCAAAAAAGCAAATGTTATGATATGTCATCATTAAAAATAAAATAATATTATAGCAGCTACTGTTAAAATAAAATATTTTCTATTTAGTTTGATAATAAAATACGAATCAAATTTTAATGTTTAATATGAAAAGGCAAATATGACCTAAAATATATTCAAATATCATTAATAAGAATATAATAAATTAAATAATGCAAATAATATTGTAATGTTGAAAAATGCATAAAGCAAATATCGTGATGTAAAACTACTAGAAATAATAATAATAATAATAATAATAAGTTATTGTTATCAGTACAGTATTCTGTACTGTTTAATTTACTACATACTACAAATACTATTTTAATAACGTATAATGAAATAAAAAAAGTAATAATGTTAATAGTACTGTAGTATAAAAATCAGCATCAAGTCATGATGTAAAATGTCTTTTAAAAAATATTGGCTTTTTTTTAAACTTTCTGAAATGTATGTGAAGCTGTACAGTGACGCGTGTTGTACTGCGTGGTTAATGAACCGTATGCATCTCTGCTCATGCAGCTCAAAAAAGCATATTTGATCAGTGTTTAAAGTTGACATTGTTCAAACGATCCACTGGAAAATACCAGCAAACAAATGATGCAATGGAAATTTCCACCCTTACAGCATTGTGCGATGAATGTTGAAAAAGTGGGCTGACGATTTCCCAAAACAAACAGTTCTCATGTTTTCTCATGTTTCAGGAAAGCCAGAAGTGTGAAGGGTTTGATTAGGATGGCTTACGGGCTGACGTATGCGTGCGGTGCCAGGATGTTCGGCAGAGCGTCAGGACTGATGGAGAGCAGGTGACACAGGGCCAGAGTGCTGGGGTCTAGAGGCTGCTGCAGGAGCAGGGTCAGTAACACACAGCCTGCAGGAAAAACAAACACAGCGTCATTCAAACACCCCCCAGATAACACAAACCTGAGGACATCCCGTCAGAGCTTACCTTCCTGATGCTGAGCAGCGCTGAGGCAGCGCTCCGGCTGTTCTGTAAGGGACCGTCCGGACTGAGCCAGTTTAACGTCTGAGAGAGTGAAGATGTGATAGTCAGGGATCCAGTGAGAAAGGAAATGCGTCAGGAGACATGAAATGTGCATGAACAAATCATACCGTCCAATAAATGGGCTTTTTTGACAGGAGACGCTTTCTTGGAGAATTCGGCGGAGAAGTTTTCTTTAGTCATGAATGTTCGACTCGCAGGAGACTGAACACTGTGTTAACAACAAAAACACCCTGTGAAATAAACTATAAAATACTACAATAACTCATATTCATATCATATATAAAAAGAATATTTAATTCTAATAATATTAATCTAAAAATAATATAGAAAACAGTAATACCTACATTTTAATAGTACTAGGAATTAATAGTATTAACATAAAACTAAAAGTAATACTTTAATATCACATTGTTTTACGACAACGAAAACAACAATAAATATTTGTTTTATTTCATTTAATAAGTTTACTTATTTAATAATAATACAAATAATTATAAATACATACAATAAGAATTTACTACTATTAATATTGTTGTTATTAAAATGATACAGTATTACTATGAATTATATTTAATTACTGGTAAATAATTATTATATTATATTTTAGTTTTATATAATATTAATTTTTATGTAATTATAATTATTACATAAAAGTAATAATAAAAAAATGTAAAAGTTTTATGGTCACTTATTTTATAATGATGATAAATATTACATACAATAATCACATTATAAAATAACTATAATCACTGCTACTTTTATAAATGAAATAAACAATTATTATTACCATTAATATTACTATTATCATTAAATAAAATAATTATTATTGTTAAAATAGTAAATGGTGAAACCACTTTGCTATTAGGTTTTTTTGTATAATAATTCTAATGAATATTTTTAGAATCTTTAGAAATTGTATTTTCATTTTTACTGTTGCTATTACAAATAATGAAGTGTAACTATAAATTATTCTTAATAATATTATTATTATTTAAATATTTAGTACAATTTAATGTAATAAAAACGTTTGCTACTAGTTTTTTAATATTAAAAATAATGTTAATATTATAATTTATATATTTTTTAGAATCAGTAGTATTAATTATTATTACAGTAGTATCATTATTAATATTTCTGTTGTTATTTAAAAACAATAAAGTATTACTATTAATTATTCTTTATAATAATAATAATAATAATAATAAATGAAAATTATAAATATTTTGTATGATTTAATTTAATAAATCCTAACAAAAAAATACAATGTAACATAATTCACTGTGGAGTAGAGTGTGTGCAAAGAGACTTATATGAAAAAAAAAGACAGGTACAAATGAACACAGTGTTGTAACAATCAGTTCAGGCCACAAATAAACCCTCTCTCATGACCAGAAGACAAACAAGAGACAGAATCTGTGTTTACGTGTTTCGTGCCGGTGTCCCGGGCTGCTTTCCTCCGCGCTCAGCGCTTTGAAGCTTCCCTCTCATTTCATTCATCTCGGCTTCTTTAAAGTGCAGCTCTGACTGCAGCGACTGGACCTGCAGAGAAACAAGCGTTCAGCCGCACACAATGAATGCTTCAGCGTCTCTGTGAGGCTGTCCCTGACCTTCCTGGACAACTCCTTCTCGCGTTCGCTCTGAGCCTGAGTCTTCTCGTTCTCCAGGGCGAGCTGGGTCTGCCGCTGCTGCTCCTTCTCCTGATTGGCCTGCTTCAGGGAGTCGCGCAGGACTCGGATCTCTCCGTTCTTCATCAGGATCTCCTCCTCTACCTCCTTCAGCTGCGTGTGAGCACAAATGCAGACAGGGTCACGAAAAACTAAACGACAGCAGTTTTGAGGACCAAAATGTGGAAGTTAGGAATAAATTGTAGGCATGATGGAGCAATGTTTTGCATGTTGTGTTGTAGAACACACCTTTTTCTTCAGCTCTGCTTGCTGTTGCTCTAACTGCTTGTAGTACAGATCTTCTCCATCTTTACTGGGATGTCCATCTGCTTTGAGACACAAAATTACACATAAAACGTTTCTAGGTTAACCCATTCAGAGTCCAAACAATGCAAAAATTAACTATGCAAAGAAATGTGGGAATCTATAATAATAATAACAACAATAAATGATTGATATTATTACATTTAATGTAATTTAAAAAACTTTTTAATATTACGTTTTATGTGTTTGTAATTATATTTAAATGAATTAAAGTATTATTAAATTAAATCTCATGATCTTTTCTTTAAATGTGAGCCTGGACCACATATATTTTTTTTAATTGAGATTTATACATTAACTGAAAGATGAAAAAATAAGCTGAAAATACAAGTTTTTAGAATAAGAAAATATTTTGCTGAGATGCAAGATTTAAAAATCTGGAATCTGAGGGTGCTAAAAAAATTATATAAATATAAATATATAAGTATAAATATAAAGAAAAATTGCAAAATCACCTTTAAAGTTGTCCAAAATAAAATCCATAGCAATGCATATTACTAATCAAAAATTACGTTTAAATATATTTAAAGTAGGAAATTTAGAAAACATATTCATGGAACATGACATTTATCTAATATCCTTATTATTTTTGGAATGGAAATAAAAATCTATAATTTTGTCCCATACAATGTATTGTTGGCTATTGCTACAGATATGACCCTTACTACTTACGACTGATTTTGTGGTCCAGGATTAGAAATATTAATAATTATATACTTAATCAAAAATACTTGCTAAATTTCAAGGAAAAGACATAAAATCCAAACAAAGTAAAAATTAAACACACAAAGAAATTAAACTTTGGTGGTATGACTTAAAAAAAACCTTCAATAACAATAATTAATAATAATAATCATAATAATCATAAAATAGCTAATTTAAAAAGAATAATCATAATAATTATTTAAACAACAAAAACTCTGTATATTTTATTTTATTTTGCTTATTATTAAACAAAATAAGTGTTAAGTTAAATCTTATTGTCTTATACCTAAATATTATTGCTTTTGTTTTTATTAATACTATAAATCAGCTGTGTGAGACACAAAGTAACACACAACTTGTTAAATTTGTAATTTTAACCCATCCAGATCCAAAAAATACAAAAATGACATACAAAATCAATAAACTGTAATAAACATTGCTGTTGTTATTACTATAAATCTGCTGTATGAGACATAACACACAAACTTTATAGTTGAACCCATCCTTGCAAAGAACAGTGGGAACATTATAAAAATGTTTGGTCTGGGGTAGCGTTTAAGAAAGTGAAATGTTGTACACTAACCGAACGCATCTTTTCTGTGCGCTTCTTTATTGTTAAACGTGCTGCTGCTGTCTCCGATGGCAAATGTTTTCCGGCCGGATCTCACGGGAGCTTTGCTCTGCTCATCAGCGCAGGCGAACACTGAACCAAACGCTCTCTTCGACCCACTGCTCTGGCCGTCTGCGGTGATGGCCTGGGACGCCATGATGTCGATCTGCTCCAGGTCATCCTGGGTGAAATCGATGTCATCGTCGAACGGGTCCGGATCAGCTGGGATCTGTTGGCCTTTCAGTCTTTTGCTTGGTGGGAAGTTCATGTCACCCAAGTGCTTTTGAGAAATAAATAAAACATTATCCATTAACGTTCAGTGGACATTTCATATAAAAATAGTCATAATAAAGAATGAGCGTGCGTGTTCACATTTTTGACTACATACATCTAGATACAGGGGAAAAATGGAAAAATCTAGATACCAGCTAAAAAAATGGTTTTAAGTCAGTTGTGTCTACCTTTTGCTGTAATGTGTCAGTAGTAAATATCAGTTTAAATTTTCCAAACGTTCATTAATTGTAATAATCCAGTGATTAAAAACTAAAATCCAGAAGAAATGTGCCAACGTCTCCAAAAAGCTTCAGGTAACCTACCCGCAAAACTCTCTGAAAAACTATGTGCAAGTGTAAGTGTTAATCCAGGAAAAAAAGCTGCTTTAAACACAAAGAACACTCACAGCCAGTGTTGATTTAATGCAGTTAATAAAAGTTAATTGATAAAGAAATCTATTTTTGACAGCAACCTCGTTATACAGTTTTTTTTACACAAGTGCATAAAACTTATAACAGTACTGCAGCTTTGTAGGTATGTTTCTTGAAGCACCTTGGAGACATAGATAGATAACCTTTTATTATTAAGTTTTTTGTTAAATGTTGTTGGTGCCGTTTGAAAAAGAAACTAATGTCATTAGGATAAACCAGAAAGCAGAGCGACAATGTCATAATGGTACTCGTTACAGTAAATATTTAAGTTATCTCCTGTCAAAGGTGAATAATAATACCTAACCTACAAACAACGGTGTTTTAAAGTCGCATGCTGCGTTTACTATGGTAAACTGTTGTAAAGTGCTCAGGTTTATCAGATACCTGCTGCTTCTGTGTCTCTCTCAGACTCCGCGGCCAGTCAATCACTCCACGTGCAGTTTTAAGCCGTGAAGACTCCAAATTAAAGTGCTGACTTAAATTATTAACATAAACATAATATATTAAACAAATAAATAAGAGAAAACTTATGAAGTTGCCAACATTTCCGAGTCTTGCCTCTCATTCATTGTGGAGGAGGGTCCACGCAGCCAGCCGAAAACCCATACGGCAGTAAAACCTCACCTGATTGGCTGAAGCGCGACCCTGGTGAGTTACTACGCGCTCTGATTGGTCTATTGGCCAGCGCGCGTATTACGGAAACGCTAGTGAGACAAGTGTGGCGCAGAAACGCGTTTCGAAAGATTTCGCACACAAAACACACTTAAAGTAGCGATTTAAAGTTATGATCTTAACAAGTCTTGCGCAATGAACGGTGAGTTTGGAAAGTTTTGACCTTTTGTTCAAGTAACCATGGGCGCTTGTTTTGTAGGAATTGTAAGATATAAGCGCACAAATGCGAGCAATGAAGTAAGAATTGTAAAATAACTAAAAAGTACTAATAACATCTTTAATTATCCCGTGGCGGCGAAAAACTGGCTTAATAAGAAGCATAAACTTAAAAAACAGTAAATGAAATTTTTGTAAGGTTCTATTTAGTAATCGTATTTGTATTGAGACCTTGTTAGTCGACAGTATACACCATTTTTATATTAAATGCACAGATGGTACAGCTACGCAAAAAACACCCTTCTAGATGTTTTAAAGTATATAAACACAAAATATACACAATTAAATAGGTTTCCGTTGCTTTGATGTTTGAAGGGCCACTAAAATGTAACCGTAATTCACCTGCGAGATGACATACACACTTTTTTATCTCAAAACCTTAACAATCAAGTGTAATTTACGTGAAAATACAAAAGTAGAAATACACACACACACACATATATATATATATATTAGTGCTGTCAAACGATTAATCGCGATTAATCGCATCCAAAATAAAAGTTTTCTTTACATTATATATGTGTTTATGCTGTGTTTGTTTATTTTGTTTATATTAAAACACACACGTACAGTATATA
>JAUMHP010000035.1:538519-562029 GCA_032361065.1 Enteromius trimaculatus | reverse complement strand
TATATATTTTTTTTTTTTTTTAAATGTTTGCTGTTTTTTTAAGTAATTTTAATAGAAAAATCTGAGACTGAATTATTACTCTTATAAAACATAACCGATAACTTAATTATGCAAGAAAAATTACAATTGCAAACCCAGAACTGAGTTTTGTTCAACCTCTTTCTCTTTTCAGAATGAATGTAGCTGCAAGAAAGGCTACATGGGAGATGGCATTGTCTGCAAAATCGTCAACCCTTGTTTGTCAGACAACGGAGGCTGCCATTCTCTGGTCTGTATTTTGTTCTTGTAGATTTTTCTCTGAACAACCTGTCAAAATATGGATTCTGGTGAAATTGTAGACATGCAAAAGCTAGCGTGTAATGTGGTGTAACAGTATGATAATGTATTCAGGCGGCATGTAAATTAAAGGGCCCAGGAATACGTCAATGCGTTTGCCGAAGCGAATACGAAGGTGACGGACTCACATGTTATGGAAACATGCTTGTGGTAAGATGACGCATTTATGCATTTATTTAATTGTTATAATTGTTATTAATTCGTTATCACGAACATTGTTTTTAGGCTTCTAAAATGTGTGAAAATGGTTTAGTAATAAATAATAGTAATTCATTTATTTATTTATTTTTAATTATTTTATAAAGGTTTTACAAAATGTAGCCACAAAAATAAGTGAACACAACATTCACAAACCATAAACGAACAAAATTATGTTTCACTGACACCATACAGTTAAAAATATTGGAAAATGGACAAGAAAATTAATTACAATAAAACACAAATAATTTTTTAAACTGAAGAACATTTGGTCATATACGCAGATTACTTCCCAAAAACTGATTTTGATCAAAAACATAATTCAAATATCTTTTTATCATTGTTTTTGTTTTCAGGAGCTAGATGGAAACTCTGAATTTTATAATTTCAACCGCTTCCTTCTAGTAAGTTGATCTTTTCCCAAGTAAACTGTAAAATAATCAACTTACAATAATGTTGTAGTAACGTAAAAAAAAACAATATAATGCAATGTTTCTGTGTTCATCTGCAGAGGCACAAAGTTATTGACAGCAACAGCAGAGTCACAGCTTTGATTCCATCTAAAGCTGCTTTCAAAAACATCAGCGATTCAGAGGAGTCCTTTTGGTTCGATTATTACAGGCTTCCTTACCTTCTGCAGTAAGTGTTTGGATCGACATTACAAACTAATTTCTAAGGTTTAAAAAAATAAAATAAATTCATTTTTCGTATGCAATTTTTGTCTAGAGTTCATTTTTTAGATGGGATATACACGTCTGAAGACTTACAGAGGCTGGTTGGTAAAACAGTACAGACTATAGGAAAGACTAAATGGGAGGTCAATAGCAGCGGCAGGGTAACTGTCACACAAACTCGGATTAATTAACACCTTAAACTTGTCATCTTTAATTGCTCTGATGTGACGTGTCAACCCTCATGTTCCCAGGAGCTCATGATCGGCAATGCTACCATCATCACTCCAGACCTCAAGGCAATAAATGGGTGCATTCACATCATTGACACGGTAATTTAACTTAAAGCAAAGATTGTGCTATTTTAAATTTTTTTGTCATGCAGTGTGTAATGTAGCTGTTTGTGAATGTCAGTTGTAGATCCAAAAGAGCAGGATAAAGTTATTGTCTCCCAAAATAAAAAATACAGCCTAAACGAGTCATTAGTATTCAACCCCACTTCAGTGACTACTACACATCATGGCGTAACACATTTGCATAATTCCCGCCTATGTTGTGTGTTGACCCACCGCAAACAACTTGACCCCGCCCACAAACACAACATTTTACTGACGACTGCTGTAGGCAGTAGACCAATCACAACAGACTGGGCCATCTGACCAATCAGAACAGAGTACGCTCACGGAAAGGAGGGGTTTAGAGAAACTGAATCTTAGAACTGCTTCGAAGGAATCAATTGAGAATCACTGGAAAATAAGGTGATATTAAATGCATATTTTGCGTTTTTTCACCTTTCATGCATGTTAACCCCTTGTAGGAGACTCCCAAAACAATATTAGGAGCCTTAAAGAATGCATAATAGTTTACATTTTACATTTACACTTTACTAGGGAACACCCTAGCAACAGAACAGAAATGCATTAAACACAGCAAATGCATGGCAACACTCTAGTAGCTACATAGTAATGACCTAAAAACATGAAGTACACCTAAGAAATGGCATAGCAATGATTTAGCAACTGCATAATCTAGATTGAGTAATGCAATTTAAATATTCGTGTTTAGCTTTTGGTGTGAACACAAAAACATGTATAACACCTTAGTAAGTGCATAGCAACACCCTAGCAACAACAAAGCTTACATTAAAACGTCAAATGCACATAGCAACTGCATAGCAACGCTCTAAAACATTTAGAAATTCTTAGCAATGCCTGAAATTTTTTTCTCCAGAAACACTCCACAAATTTCCTTCTAAAAATGCTCTGGCCAAGTTTTGCCATATTTTGCCATATTTGTCTCCAAAATATGAAGCATTTCTATTTTTTTTACTGGAACAAATTTGCTTGCAGGTTCTTCGACCTGCCTTATCTGATTTCCCGCCACCTCCTCCTGGTTTGATGGAGTTCCTGAACAAGACACCCGAATTTAGCCTTTTCAAGGAAACAGCGCAGGTGTGTTTGATCTAGAAATATACTTAATCCATGTTTTCAAGAACTTTACAAGAGTTACAGAATTACTTTGTTTGTTACATAAACATAGTTGTCTGTTTTGTAGCTCTACAACTTGGAAAACTATATCCCAACTAGAGATTACACCATTTTTGTCCCAAATGACAGTGCCATGCGAGAGTACCTGAAAAAAACAAACTCGACACAACTGGTGAGTGGAACGTTTTGAAATGATGCCAGACACTCATTCTCTGGTGCATTGGTCTCAAACTCAATTCCTGGAGGTCCACAGCTCTCAATTCAACCCTAATCAAACACACCTGATCCAGCTAATCAAGCTTAACATTTACTAGAAACCTCAGAGTTGGTTGGCGCTAAACTCTGCACAGCTGTGTCCCTCTAAGAATTGAGTTTGAGACTACTGCTCTAGTGAAACACTGCAGTCTCACTCATAAAATTAAATGATGAAAGTGTCTCTTTTCAACAGAGTCTAGACATCGTAAAATATCACATAATTCTAGGCGAGCAACTCTTACCTGAACACTTGGGCAATGGACTTTTCAAAAACACCTTTTTGGGAAATGGCACTCAGATCATGTTTTTTGTGGACATTGATAATCAGGTATTGCACAACCAACATATTCTGTACAACAGTTAGATGAAATAAGTTGTGACTAATTAGTCCTAAACTCCAGACAATGGCCAATGATGTTCCCATAAGCGGAAACTTCACTGAGACGAGACATGGCGCTTTGTTCGGGATCCCACGTGTCTTAGACCTCCACAAGAACCACTGCAGTAAAGATGTGATTTTAAAGATTTCTGTAAGTTTCTATTTGAATTTAATGAGGTCAATCTCAAAGTGGCATAATGGACAAGGTTAAAGAACGTTTGCTTTCTTTGCAGGGTCGTTGTGGAGATTGTAACACTGAACCTAAATGCCTCTATAATGCCAAACCTGTAAGATGATATAGATTTTGTTGCTGATTTAATTTACCATTTATGCGAAAGAAAATTTTTATGATGCTTTCTTCTGTTTGTTTCTTCAGATAAAACCAAAGTTCCCTCAAAATATGAAGTCAAACTGTAAATACAGGACACGAGTTGGAAAAAAGAGAGTGAGTGTGCCAGGTTGTCTCATGGACTGCTTGAGAACAACTAAGGTACTTTTTTTGTTGTTTTTACTTTTTAACATCAGATGCATACTAATTAAGTACAAATGCTCAGACGCAACTCATTTTTCCAATCCTTTCCAACATGCACAGGTGTGTTGTACATACTTGAGGGCACTTAGATTTGAGTTCCACTTCAGATTGTTCCATTTAAAAAGGGAATGAACTCTGTTGAGAGGTTTCTGTCCCTCCACTGAAGTTCAGGTTACCAAATCTTTGAAGATCCAAAAAGTCCACAAAGGCGTCATAAAAAAAAAAAACATATCAAAGAGTTTAATCCAGTTCTTGTGAAGAGAGACCCCTGTGAACACTTTATATCAGGGGTGCCCAATCCTGTTTCCATGCCCACTGTCTTAGAAATGTACCTCCAAACACATTTTCCTGGAAGTTTTAATGTGTCTGAAGACCTTAATTTATTTGGTTCAGGTGTTTAATTAGGGTTGAAGCTGAACTCTGCAGGAACAGGTTTGGAACCCCCTGCTTTATGTCTTCAAAAGGTTCTTGTAAAGGTGAACCAAAGTCTTGCGTGTTTGGATGAAAAGGATTTAAATTTTTGGGCATATCCTTTTTATGATGCTGAGTAAAAATACAAGAGTTTGCAAAAGTGACACTCTTCAAAGATTTGGACTTTGCTACTTCCATTGGTCAATGGAAATTTTACAGGGTTGGATCATGTTGGATTCCTTAAATTAATTACATTCCAAAAGTGTCATGTACTGGTAGTGGGTTTACACTTCCAAATTCATATTCAAAGCTGATTCAGATTCAAACCTCATGATAACTTTCTTCTTAGGACCACTCCTGCTGTCCAGGATACTTTGGGCATGATTGCTCCAAATGTCCTGGGAGTGTGGATAACTGGTGCTCCAACAACGGTCAATGCAAGGATGGGTTGTATGGCAGCGGGGAGTGTCTCTGTAACGAGGGCTTCCACGGAACGGCCTGCGAGATGTGTGAACCTGGGAGATATGGAAAAGACTGCAAGTCTGGTAACATCTACTAACCATCTTTCCATTCTACAGTCTGTAGGTATTCTTTTGAAGCCTTATTCAACAAACCCATGGTTTTCTTTTGACAGAATGCCACTGTGAACATGGTAAATGTTTGGATGGTATGGAGGGAAATGGGCAGTGCGTTTGTTTCAAAGATTGGAAGGGAGTGAATTGCTCTGTTGGTCAGTATTAAGGTCAAACTTATTTTATGTCAAATAGCACGTTTCTCATCTTCATGCGCTTAAACTTTTCTCAATTTCAGCGATAGTTAACGATGCCTGTGGTGGAGTTTGTGATGTCAATGCCAAGTAAGTATGGAAAACATAAATATAAGATATATTTTTAACACATTAATCAATGATTGTAATGCAAACTTTTTTCTTCCAGCTGTATCTCAGGAGGTTCAGGAGCTCCTCCAACTTGCTCCTGTGTAGCTGGTTATAAGGGTAACGGGAGAATTTGCGAAGGTTGGTTTTTGGTTCGTTTAGGTTATTTTTCTCCCTTCAGTGAAATCATAAATCACCCTGTTTACTTTCCCAGTACACATTTCTGGTCTTACTGTGAGCGATTTGTGTTGCACAGAATTTGACCCATGTACAAACAACGGAGGATGTTCAATAAATGCCAACTGCACTAAAACATCACCTGGTGAAAGGAGCTGTACATGTAATTCTGGCTACATTGGTGATGGCGTTATGTGTCTAGGTAAATGTGTGATTCACTTCCTTTAATATCTAAATTGGTATGGCGGACCAGTGGATTCATGGAATGTGTGTTTTAGATTTGATGTTTAAACGATCTCTCATTGCATTTAGTTTAGAATTCAAAATCTTAATGGATCCCTTGTGCTTTTATTCAGTTGGTCTCTTTTAATGGTTTCTTTGATTTAAGTTTAGTATTATAATCAACCTTGACTAAGATTATTTTGTTGTTGTGTGATAGGGTGTACCTCAGGGCTCTGTATTGGCCCCAATGATCAGTTTTGCATTGTCTGTATTCATTTACTTATTTAAAGCTATGTAATTGTGTTTCCGCTACAGAAATGGATGCCTGCTTAGTGGACAATGGAGGATGTGACAAAGATGCTTTATGTATGAAAACTGGACCAAATAGGGTTTGTCTCGCTTATTTTATTACATGCTTAACAACAAATGTTAAAATTATGAAATCAACATTAGTTTTTCAACATTTGTTTCAGGTTGCATGCGCATGTAAGCCTGGCTTTGTTTCTCTTGGTCATAGATGTCTGGCACTTAATCCTTGTCGGATGGTAATGGAATTCAACAACATTAAAGCAAATAATTGTTTTAAATCATCATCTGATATTAGGTATTTTTGTATGCAAAACTATTTTGTTTTATTTTATCACAGAATAATGGCGGCTGCAGTATTAATGCTATTTGCAGATACCTCGGTAATGGGGAACGTAATTGCACATGCTATATTGGCTACAAAGGAGATGGTTTTAAGTGTGCAGGGACTGTCAGTAGAGTAAGTATAATTTAAGATTTTAGGCTAATTAATAATTAGGGACAAAACATAAGAAACAGCAAGTTCTTCTTTTCAAATTAACCTTATAATTGTTTATTGCAGGAGATTCTTCGTATGCCGGAGGCAGCATGGTTTAGAAGATCTATTGGTGTAAGCGCATGTTTCAATTTGTGAGAGAATATGATAATTTCTTGATTCAATTGAGATATATTAACAATAATAATGTGTCACAGGTAACAAGAGTCCGAGATCTGTACAGCAAAGGCCCTTTTACTGTATTTGTTCCTCATGATGATTACGTGGCAAATGTTTCGGTATGCCGCACTGAATCACACCACCAACGCTATTATAACATTATAAGTATTATTTTGGTATTGGATTGTATTGATTGGGTTGCAAAAAGCAGGCAATGATGAACAAATGTAGTTTTTGCAAATGTTGTGTGTAAAAGCAATGCTTAAAAGATTGCAAAGCTAGTTTTCTCTTAGAAATAGCACAAACCATTGTACATTGGCACAAATCTAACATACTTTTTCGATTGTCATGTAATTTCTTGTCATGACAGACTGTGCAGGTTGAAAAGTGGATAAATGCAAGTCACAGTTCGGAGCTGCTGAGGTACCACATTGTCAGTTGTGAAGAACTGCGTGAATCAGACCTCAAATCTGTTAAAGAAGTGGCTACCAGCGGTGGATATAAATTACGCTTCAGTGTTAAAGATGTGAGTCCTTGAAGTTTGAAATGCATTTTATAATTTCAATATTGGATATTTATCTGTACCAGAGCCAGAAATGAAAGGGCTAGTTCTCCCAAAAATGAAAATTCTGTTATCATTTGTGCCACATAGCAAAACTATGGCTTTTTGTGGATTACACTTACCAAACTGTTGGTAACTGTTAGCATTCTGAGTGATTAATTGAAGAAATATAATAATTTGACATATGAAAGACAACACAGATTCATTTAATTAGTTGATTATAAAAGCTGCTCTTGTAAATCTTTTTCCCAAGTGGAAAAGTTCTTTTCTGACCCTGATCTGAAGTGTTTGATTTTGTCTCTCAGGGTGTTGTGTACATCAACAATAAGACAAAGATCATCACCAGTGATGTTGAGTGCTCCAACGGAGTCATACATTTCATAGACAAAGTCCTCTTTCCATACGATCTAACGGACAAGGCAGATATCAGGACTGATGTATGTAACCAAGGTCCACCATTTTGTTCAGAAGTTCAGAAAAGTCATTCCATAAAGTAAAACTCAATTTATGTTGCAGTTGAACATAACCGCAGCTGCTAAACAATATGGCTTCAAAATCTTCAGCAAGCTCCTACAGGTAATGTTTATGCTGCACATCCATCTTTTTTGGACCGTATGCATTTTTTATACAAATATCTTCAAAACAGGATGCAGAACTGATGCATGTAGTGCAGCATCAACCCTTTTACCCATTCACCATGTTCTGGCCAACGGATGACGTTTTTAACAGTCTTCCTGAGGACAGAAAGAAATGGTTGTACAGCGAAGACCATCGTGATAAGTTACAAGCCTACCTCAAAGCTCACATAGTTCGTGACCAGAGGGTAAGATCAGTGACATTCATTTTACTAAAATCACTATGTAGGTACCACCATAGTACTTTCTTTTGAATGGTTTTGGCTGTATGCTTTTTTAGGTAGTTGCTGTTGCTCTTCCTGCTGAGAAAAGTCTGGAAACATTGTTTGGATCTGAGCTCACCTTCAGTTGCAGTAAAGATTTAATTGTAAGTATTGGCAAGTTGGCAGTATATTTGATATTGCGTGTTAGATTGGAAAAGATCGGAAACTACATTATGCATGGTTGCAAAAAAAAATGTGTTTCATTGTCATTTTAGTGATATACAGTTTGATAGTAAATCTGTTCACATCTTGTTGACTGATTATTCAGGGCGACATATTAATCAATGGAAACAATGCCAGAATTGTAGCGCGGAACATGGTGTTTAGTTCAGGAATCGCTCATGGGATTGATCAGCTTCTGGAGCCGCCAAGCATTGGTGCTCGCTGCGACAACTTCACAAGCATAGAAATAAAGGTATACAAATTTAAGAATAATTCAGATTATTTATATCATCAAAAACCACACAAAATAAACAGTGTAAAAAAATAATTAAAAAAAAGCACAAGTGTTCTTTTCTGTCCAATTTACTTCCACTAGTGCAACTGGTTTTTCTCAAAGGGGTTCTAATATTGTTATAATGTTTTTGTATTTAGGGACTCTGTGGTTCTTGCATTGCACCGCCCCGTTGTCCCCTCGGATCAGATGACTTAGTAAGTGGATTTGTGTCTTGCTGATTTGTGGTTCTGTTAATTGACACTTGAGCAGCAGGACTTTATTGAGCTTCATTGTTGTTTTGTTAACATTTTTGAAAATCAGAATCAGAAAACAGCACTTTATTGACTTTTTGGTTCTGCTGTCTTAAACAAGACTTTAGCTGTCAGCGCTTTATTGACTTTCTTTTTTATTATTATTTTTGGGTTTTGTTGCAGTCAGCACATCATTGACTTACTTTTGAGTTAATGAGCAGTCAGCACTTTTTTTTTTTAACCAAGTCAACCAAGTTTTTTTAACCAAGTCAAAATGTACTTTCTAGGGATGCATGATATTGGATTTTTAATATTGGATCCGATATGCAAATTTTTTTCAACTAATTTTGGTAGATGCCGATACCGATGCCAATACCGATATATTTCTGTTTTTTTGGAAACAACACCAGGTCCCTCCTTTGCAGAATTTATAAGCAATTTTAAGAGATTTGGTAAGTTACTAACTAGAACTTATTTGTTAGAATTAAATAAACATACACCAGCTTGCGCTTCCTCATTGTTGCGAATATAAATAATAGCATGTTTGGTGTGCTGTCCGGGGGCGAGCCGGGAGTTCCGGACTCCAAGCCCTAGTGGTATGAACCCTAGCGAGGGCAGAGCTTGGCATCCGGCTTGCCCCCCCTTGAGAATGCAAACAGCGGAGAAGGGGAGGAGGAGGGATGCTTAGAACAAGATACGGAAGGAAGGAAATGTGCTTTATTTATAATGCGAGTGTTAGGACCAGATTGGCTAACGAGAGTTAATGATAATGATTGATAATGCGGCGCTGATTATTCATTCACGCTCCTCCCGAAATCAGTTTAGCAACATCACATAATGAAGGTTTTGTTGACCGTACTTTAAAGATTTAAAAATAACTATAAATAAACTGCACATCAATCGCTACATTTTCCACCATAAAGTTGCCGTTTTAAACCTAACATTTTATTTTTAACATTTGTAGATATAAGCAGGTTGTAGATGCAAATCTTTTAGAGCTTATGATTTGTTTAATTACAATATATTACTATATTACAAATAAACATATACATTAATAAATGAGTCTGTATATAATTATTTAAATGTCATGTTAAATGTAAAGCCCATATCGGCCGATTCCGATATCAGTCTGATAATATCGTGCATCCCTAGTTTTTCTGTAATAATCAGTCACGCGCTCATACAAACATAGAATGCCTTGATCCAGACCTGATCTCTTCCTTGCAGAACAGAACTAGCATATGCAGACGACCTTATTCGCCTTACATGTACAGACGGCCCAGTTATTATGGGATGTACTCGTACGGTTATGGATACAACTCTTACAGAGATTGGCTTGGCTGTAATCGGGTATGCACGCAAATGACGTGGACTGTTAAATGCTGTAAAAACCACTTTGGAAGAGATTGTCAAGGTGAGAATTTAGCACAATAAGTTCCTTGAATGGAAACGATGCAGCCAGTAGGTATTAAACTGTGTGTTGGTGCTTTGGTTTAGTGTGTCCCGGCGGACTCGAGGCGCCGTGTGGAGAGCATGGAGACTGTGATGATGGGCGCACTGGCACAGGGACGTGTAAATGTCACAGAGGTTTTACAGGCACAGGATGTGAGCTGTGTGAAAGCAATCATTTTGGGCCGAACTGCACAGGTAACCTGTTCTAAGCAGTCTCCAATTCCTTATCCACAAGGGTTGGTGAGGACTAAGTGAACAGTCAAATCAAACTCAACTGTAAGAACAATTATGCAAATTGAGCACTACACGAAATGCAGGATCCAGGTTCAAAATTAGCAGTAAAAATTGGGTTTGGGAAGGAGACAAAATGAAGGTACTGGCCAGTTGGATAAGTACATATGGCTGTGATATTTAATGTTTTTTTTTATTTGATAAAAAATAAAAAAAATTTTTTTAGTTTTTCAGAATGGTAGGAAACTTGGTAAAGGTTTAGGCACTTGCCACGTAAACACATAAAAACACCATAAATCAAAAAATTTAAATGGCCATGAAAAAGCAGCCACAGCTGTAATGTTTGTGTTTAAAAATGGCCACATTGGAAATGAATGGGAAGCTTTATCAAGTGTAACGTTTGATACTTAATCCAAACAAAATCTTACTGAGAGTTTGTTTTGTAATATCAATGAATAGTAAACAAATAACTATATAAACATATACATATAAAATTTGACTAAATTGTCATTACTTGTCTACATTTACATTTATTGTCAGGTCAGTTCTATTATCGCTTGAAATGTTTTTGTATTAGCACTACTCAACTTTCTGCTGACAGCGATAATAGACGGTTTATTCATCTTTTCTCACAGAATGTAAATGCACCAGCCAAGGCAAGTGTGGTAGCGGCCTGGACGGTGATGGCAGCTGTTTCTGTCAAGAGGGGTGGACGGGTAACTACTGCGAATCAAAAATCGGTAAAAGCTGGCTCCTCATAATATTCTAGATGTATGAAATACATGTGTAGTGTTGTAGAAAACAATAGATAATATTTTAGATTTGTTCAATAGTGAAAACACTCTCTTTTGCCTGTTATTTTACAGAAGTCAAGCCAATTTGCTCACCTGAGTGTGATCTCAATGCAGTGTGCCTCCCTGAAAATAACTGCGAGTGTGTGCCGCCCTATGGAGGAAATGGCATTAACTGCACTGGTATGAACTGCGTCTGTTGTAATTAGACTGATTCAAACTCAAGACGCTCACATAAAAATGACATCGGAAACATGTGGTCACGGCTCCAATATATTTAACACCTTATGTCATGTAACCTAATGGCATTAATGCATTGCAAAAAATATTATTCAGTATTTCTGTCTTTTTTTTTCATTTGAAATGCCTAAAAATTCTTAATTCGAGCTGCATTTATTTAAAAAAATACTTTTTTTTTTTGAGGCTTATTTTGTGAAAGATATAAAGTGAGCATATGCTTTCAACAAATTTGAATGTCAATGGGGTAAGAACAAATTTATGAATGTACTATATTTTTGGAAATTTTAATTTTCAATTTAAATAGTTTTAAATTCTTAATACTTTGGAACATAGGCTTGTCAAGATGACACTTAGCAGATTATAGCTAATGTCCAAAAAGTTTTTTTTTTACCAGATGATTAATTTTGGGAACAATCTTTGGAACATTTTTTAATAATTTGTATAATTATAAGTTGTGTATCATTTGATGAAGAAACTAATTGTCAATAATATAAATAATATATTAAGGTCTAGATAAAAAAAAAAAATTAGTTCATAATTGTCTTATTGTGCATGCTTTCAATGTAAAAAATCAATACTGATTATGATATATATGTGTTTCTAGCCCCAGATTTATGCAGTGAATATAATGGAGGCTGCCACGAATCAGCAGACTGTTTCCAGAGCGGTATCAATGTGACCTGTTCCTGTCAGGCCGGATACTCTGGAGACGGACACGTCTGCTCGCCCATCAACCGATGTGTGGAGGAGGTGAACGGTGGCTGCAGCGATTTCGCAGAATGCCTTTTTACCGGACCTGTATGTGAAACTTCTACTTGATTTTTTTAAAGGGTTACTTAAAATGCTGTCATTAATCACTTACCCTCATGTCGTTCCAAACCCGTAAAAGCTTTGTTCATCTTCGGAACAAAATTGAAGATATTTGGATGAAAACAGGAGGAGGCTTGAGGCCATCAGTGGTTCAATTTGTACTTTATGAAGCGACGAGAAAACTTTTTGTATGCAAAAAAAAATAAAAACAACAACATTTATTCAACAATTTATCTCTTTTGTATCTCTCGGAAGTTTTGGAAAGTATCAACTGTTCGCAAACAGTGCATATACGAATAGAAGACGTACCCTTTTGTTGCTGCTGTCTTTTTGTACAAAAAGTATTCTCGTCACTTGATAACATTATGGTTGAACCACTGATGGCCTATTTTGGCAATGTCTTTCATACTTTTCTGGACATTGACAGTGTTTATTTTTAAAATTGTGTTGGAGTAACCCTACAATGTAATTTGACAAGTTTTGGATAAACAAAGTGTGTAATATTTACTTTGTGGCAGAACGAGAGGCGCTGCGAATGTCTCGAGGGGTATGTGGGAAATGGAATCCAGTGTTTGGAGAAAGTAGTGCCCCCTGTTGACCGCTGCCTGGAGGACAACGGCGGCTGCGACCCCAAAGCCACATGCAAAGACCTTCATTTCCACAGTACGACTTCACAATGGTTTGATAGACGGCTTAATGTTTTTAAGTATTCAAAAACAAAGGCTTTTATTTTTACGTTTTAGCGAAAACGGGGGGTGTTTTCCACCTGCGCTCACATTTGGGGAAGTATAAACTGAACTCCAGCCAAGCACAGGAAGCTTGCGAGGCTGAGGGAGCTACTCTCGCTACATTCAAGCAGCTCTCTGATGCCCAACAGGTGACTTTTGAACGCAAACTTAGCTGTACACATCTTGCATTTACACTTAGTGGTGAACAAGAGCAACAGCCTTTGAGCTTAATTTGTTCTGTAATGTTAGCGAAAAAGGTCCATCGTTGACTGTCAATAAGTTAGCGATGTATAACGTGCAGCTCACACAAAAGTCTTTTTCAAACCAAGCAGCTTGGTGTTTTTGGTCAGTGTGGTGAATTTTCATGTCCAGTTTGAACATGAGCGAAATCTGCATGATGAACTTTGTCGCCCTCACGCAAAACTTTCGAAATTCGCCGATTCCTATTAAAAATGTTTTGGACTTTGCCCATAAAATTTTAATGAGCGACAGAAAATTTGAACAAATCTTTAAACCATGATTTTTTTTCAAACAATTTTGTTTTCTGTAAAATTCTAATCATTTATTAAATCGGAATGAATTTACTAGTCAGTAGGTTTGTTAAAAGGTCTGCTTTTTTATCTTTTCGACTTTCTATTTATCAAAGAATCTTAAAAAAAAAAATTAAGCAGCACATCCGTTTTCAACACTGATAATATCAACACTTAAAGGAGTAGTTCACCCAAAAATGATAATTCTGTCATCAATTACTCATCCTCACGATGTTCCAAATCAGTACGACTTTATTTGTTTTGCTGAACACAAAGGAATATACCAGGCTGTTTTGGCTCAGCATTGACTTCCATAGTATTTTTTTCCTACTATTACAGTCAATGGCGACCAAAACAGCCTGGTTTAAAACTTTCTTCAAAATATCTTCCTTTGTGTTCGGGAGAACAGATTTGGAACTACTTGAGGGTGAGTAATTGATGACAGAATATTTTGCATTTCTGGAGTAATGTCTGGTTAATTCACACTAATAAAGCAAAGTTTTTTTATCATTCTAGTTGGGAATGCATCTATGTGTGGCAGGATGGATGGACGGGAAGAAAGCTGGCTATCCGATCCGGTTTCCTTCTGCTAAATGCGGTGATAATCATGTTGGTATCGTACTGTACAAAGAGCCAGTTAATGCCAGTTGGCCGTATGACGCGTATTGCTACAGGATAAAGGGTATGACCGTCAGGAAATGCTTTTTAGTTTAAATCTAATTTAAAATTTTACTGTTCCTGAACAGTTTTTAATTGTAAAAAACGATTTTTCTTATACAGAAGTGTCTTGTGAATGTAAACCTGGATACGTTGGAAATGGGGATTTCTGTAATGGAGACTTGGCCTCGGTTGTTGCCAGCACTTCCAATTTTTCTGTGTTCTACACAGTAAGTAGACATGTACTGTTGTTTCCCTCTGAAAATAATTGCCATTAGGATAATGTAATTAAGGAACAAGCTTTGTAGTTGAAGGCAACAGACATATAGTTAACAATTACACCTTAATTATAACAACGATTTGTTACAATCATTTTGAGTAAAGAAAAAATGAAAAAAAAAAAAAAATGAAAATCAACTAAAGTGAAACCAATTAAAAATGTTTCACATAATTGCTGTCAATACAAACTAAGTCCTGTTTGTAGAGAAATATCCATGTAATTTCATGACAATGGAGTCAAACATTTCCCGCCGATTTCCTCCTAGACATTACTGAAGTTTGCAGAGGATGGTGAGGAGGGCAAGAACCTGCTGAAGTCCCTGTCCGACAAATCATTAAACATAACAATTTTTGTACCTCAAAACGACGGTTTCTCTGCCAACAAGGTGATTATCGATATAAGTCAGAATGTATTCTGATATGAACATTTTTGAATTGCCTCTGAGTAAGAGGAAGAAAACTTACAAAGGAAGTAGGAACTAGATGGACACCCTCTTTCTCCGCTGGCCTTGAGTCTGCAGCCTTTACTTTTTCAGACCTTATCATGGAGGGATTTGCTGTATCATATATCCAGCATCAATAGTCTGCACTTCTATGAAGACTTGAAGCACAACACCGTAATCCCGTCCCGTCTTGGCTCCAATCTAGTCGTGACAGTTCCCTCCAATTCCACTGGTCAGGCGGAGGTAAACAAACCTTAGCAGCCTCGCACCAATCAGGCCACATTTACTGTACAGTCAAGAAAATGTTATATTTGTATTGCTTTCACAGGACTCTCAACCTCAAAAATTGGTGAATAAGAAGGTCATACTGGCCTGGAACATTCCAGCCATCAATGGTCTGGTCCATGTCATTGATGGGCCTTTCAGAGCTCCATCTGTTCCAGTAAGTAGAGCATGCTGGAGAACCGCTTTGCTTTATGGATGTCACAGATTCATGAGTAATTGTGTTTACACCAGTAGATTCAATTGAAGAACACACCCAAGCCTTCTGTTGAGCAGTGACTTCATAGAAAATAATTTCATCATCACACAAAGATAACAAACAATGACTTATCAGACTAGCTAAAGCAAGTCAACATCCTGTTTGACTAACACGGACGTCAGTCTGGTCTGACGCATAGCTTTGCCAAAAACTGGACTTCATTTACAACACCCAGTGAATTTGTTTAGTCATCAGTGGTGGTGTCTGATTTTCAGGTGCCGGCTGTTCTTCCGATCTCACAGTCCAGCGGGGTCGCAGTCACCACTGTGCTGATTGTCTTTGCCATAGTTATTATTGTTGCTGGACTCGCATACTATGTCCTCAAGCACAAGAATGACGCCTTTCGCTTCCAGTATTTTAAGGTGTGTTCATGTAATACAGCTTCAGATATTTAGGTAAACAACAAAGACACTTTACCGTAAATGAAATGTCTGACTCTAACTCTTCTAGAGTTTTCGACATCTATCTATCTATCTATCTATCTATCTATCTATCTATCTATCTATCTATCTGTTCCAAATTTCGGGACTGTCTTTATAATTGAACGTTATATTGTGATCACAGAAATCTAAATAAGGTACATTTAATTGCTGATGTATCATAATCTACCTTCAAAGATGAATCAATGTCTTATTTATCGTTCAACAGAATGATGATGAAGATGGTGGTTCCACAAAAGGTGGAGGAAACCCTGCTTTAGTATCCATCCCAAACCCTTTATACAGTGGCTACAGGGCATTTACAGAGCCATTTGGGGTAAAACATCTTTCTATGTGCTTGTCATTTTAACTGCATGCATTTCTTGGATGGTTACTACTGGTCAAACGCATTTGTCCTAATCAATGTCTGATTATTTCAGGATTCAGCTGCCACAGACACACCCAACCTCATTGACTAGCACAGCCATCAGCGCAGACCTCCTCTCCCTTTCATTACCTGCAATCAGCTGGAGAGCCTGGCTAGAGGAGAAGGCCTCAACGCCTATATGGTTAAATCTAAAAATAAAAGACTTAAATACCCTAATTATGTCCTAGACAACATCAGCCAACCGTGGTGCCTTCAGTTCAATAAAAATATTTGCTAAAATCACTAGGTGCATTTGTTAGTTAACCTGTTGTGTTCTTCTTGCAAAAAAATGGCAAAGGAAATCAGCTATCCAGGGACTAAACCTGGGGTCTAATTAATGTCTCCAACTGCTATGCATAATCCCATAGGTCTCGTCGACATAATAGAAGGGTATTTTTGTCTTGCTCGATCATACTAAAGATGACTGAAGAAGAACCCAAGAAGGAGATGGGTGTAAAGGTCCCTGAGGAAAACGGCCATCTGTTCATGATATTTGACAGGAATACAACATTGTCAACAAAATTAGTATGGAATTCAAGGTCTTTTTATGACCAATTAGTTGTTTTCATTGTTTTCTGCTCAAATTATTATTATTATCATTAATAACTGAGGTTGGTGGACAGAATCCACAAACAGATAACATAGCTACATATACAAACATAGCTACATATACAAACAAAAATACAGCATAAATGGACTGTGTACTGTATGTAAAGCAGCTCAAGCTAATACATCATAAAAATTGTAGAGAAATTTGGATTAATTATGGGGATGATATGTTTGATTAATATCAATGCAGCGTTGCATTGCAAAGACTGTAGTGATAATTTAGTCCATCAATCACTGACAGTGAGAGTGTTAGGCCTCATAAAAGTAGTCATAAAAAAACAGACCTAATAGCTGTATAGTTCTTAAAATATATTGTAGAGCGATTTTTAAGCAATGTTTTTGTGCTAATTTTTGTACTTTGGGAATTAGCCTGGGGACTTTAGGACCCTGGGCTAATGAGGACTGCAGTGAATTCACAGCTGGGCTTTCCTCCACCATTTTCCCAGTCCCACTCATCTCCCTTCCCCCCATTTTCATCGCGGTCTTTTGCAACAAAGCACGACACCCATCCCCACTCTAGACAGAGCGGCTTCTGGGTCACACACAATTGTGTCGCGTCACACCTTTCATTGTGTTTGCTTTGAAATGTATAACAAGAGGAGACTACAATGTAGTCAAGATGGCATGTGGTGCTTGTCTGTAAGACAAACTTTGAAGTAAATGTGGAGAGGGGGTCAGGTGTTAAAGAGTTTGCTCACTTTGGGTGAGATGAATCTGTTTAAAAATGCACCTGTTGTTCAGTGAGCAAACGTCAACCTTGGGCAGGAAAATAAAACGTTCGGCCAAAGATGATTTAGGTAGAAGTCCAAGCGCTGCATTGAGCAAAGACGTATAAAAAATAACTCTCGTTTTAACGAAACATTGCATATGATGACCCGCGTTGATTTCAAAACATATTGCAGATTACATGATAAATAGCTAAACTAAATAGTTTTTATTATGTTCGCCACCGGTTTCTATGAATGTTGCCAGAACTGGCCGTCCACCAGAACCACATGCCAAGAACAGGCCTTCGGGAGCCACCGAGAGGCGTATGTTTGCTCCAAAAAGAAGTTGCAGTCCTTTCAATAATTCAGTAATCTGAAGTTCTCTCGTGCCAGCTAGAGTTCCTCAAAAGCCAAAAAATGAATGCAGTGATGAGAACAGACGTTTAGACCTTGTGTTGGTTTGGCGGACTTGCTTCGATCCCTACACATTTATTGTGTCACACTGCTGAGCTCTTTTTGTTAGTGTGATAACCCAGGACCTTTAAAAACACATCTTTGAGCACAACCAATAAGTCCTAGAGACAGAAAGTACTCCCTAACCAATGCAACGTTTCTGCCCAATTGGAATTGAAGGCATTGATGTCATTGGATTCAATTGTTTAAAAAACGTTACTTTTGTAAAGTAATCTTTTCCCTCCCAAACCGTTTAAGCACAAACTCCACCCACAAACACTTGAAAGATTTCATTGGTCAACTCAATCACAAAGTTAATTATTGACTCAATGCAGAACCAAATGCTAAACGCTAACCCTGCCGTTAACCCTAGTACTACTGTTCAGATTCATACATCATTTTTCTCAAATCTGAATTTTTCTTAATGGTTGACTGTGATTGAGCTGACCAATTAACGGCACATTTATGGCCATAATTCTTAAACAGATTGAGTTATTTTCATAAGCTTTGGTACACCCAAGGAAGGGTTCACTTTGAGAATGCCTGAATGAGTTGATGGGGCTTAGCCACCTGTTGGCACTAATATGGTGCTAAAGCTGTTTGTCTAATCAGTTAGAAATCAGTTTGTACTCAATACTGTTTATAAATAGCCACTGTGAGCACATTCAGTTGATTATCAATAGTTGACACAAAATGTGGTGGGCCTGTTTGATTTATGGTTTCAGGAAACTGGATAAAATATCAAAGAGAGGCACTAATATATTACATTCACTAAAATCTACTTATCTCCAAGTAGATCTTCTTTTAAAAAATGGACTTGGAGTGAAAATAAGGCACTACAGTAAACGTCAATTATTAACTCTTGCAGCTTTATTTTAATCTGGCCAGACTGGCATTTCTCTAAATAAATAGATGCCACTAAAAAGACCTATGGCAACGTCCAAAAACCCCCAGCAATCCTCCATGACAAATGTTTGAAATGATATGCAACAAAACAATGTCCCTCTCATTTTTATTAACCTACATACTACTTCCTGTCTGGAATTTGCTCAATGGCATGTGAGATTTTTAATTTGATTTACTGAACTACCACTAAGAGTTTTCCTCAATTGTCAGCTCTCTTAAAACCTATTCACTAAGCTGCTAAGACAATATTTTACTGAGGAGTAGAGAGAAGTCATTCAGGCTAAGAGTAAGGGCGGGGTTGACCTCATTGCTGTGGATGATGTCAGCATTCTTACTAACTATGCACTCAATGATTGGCTCATAGGAGAGGCCTCTCTCAGAGATTTATTCATAGAAATACTGTAGAGTGCGACATTATGTCGCCATGTTCAAATAAAGGTAAAAAAAAGGTAACGGCAACAAATAACACCAATTAACTGTTAGCCTTTCACCTGTATGCTTCTTGTGAACAATTAGTGGATATGCATATAAACAGCCTTTGGAATAACGGAGTCGATAAATCATAGCTGATAATAGGACGTAAATGTGAAAGAAAACCAGAAGCAACTAGATGCAAGAACAGCTGTTACTTCTTGCGCAACTGGTTCATGAAAACAAGGAAATAATCTGTAAAATCTGGAGTGAGATAACCAACAAAACCAAAGGTGACATATTTAAAAGCTCATTATCATCAAATGTTTGTAAAACGTTTACATGCTGACATTGAATAAATTAGTTTCTTACTTGAGTTGCATATATTTCAATATAAGTTTGAATTAAAAAACAGAAATGGTTCCAAATATTAAATATGTATATATAGGTACTATAAAAAAGCTAAAATTAAAAGATACAGCAGTAAATAAACAACAATCTTATACTAATTATTCTGACTTTGCACAGTAATACAGCAGGGAAAACCAAGTCTAAGTCTACGTTTTTAACGCTTGAGAAGAGCTGTTCGGTATATCAAACAGTGCCTAAAACCCCTCTTAACCATGGCAGCAACATCAATATGGAACCACCCACCAATGTTCAAGAAACATTTAAATATACCAGTAGCAATAATCACAATAAGCAATTCATCTGCTAAATAACATCAGCCAAGTTCATTAACCAAACAGTAAGTCATTTACGGTTGCCAAGCAACTTGGCATATTGATATATTGAATTTGTGCCGTTTGTTGCACATTAGCTATTTTAAAAAAAGTGCTTTAACGTGGCTTATCCAGACAGATTTTATAGTAGGAACTACTTGCTTCTGAAATGAGATCTAACAGCATTGATCATACAATATGCAACTATACACAGACCTCATGAAACAGCTAATGGATATGTCTTTGAAGCATGGCTTTTTTTCTCTACCAATGATAGATGTTCTTAAAAAAAAAAACACTAACACGCTGACACTAAACGTTTCTCAAACATATTTTTAATTCACAACTCGGTAACAGTAACTAAAGATACAACACTGACATTTACAGCTTTTGAGTGTCACAGAATCAACTGGATGAAAATAAAAACAAGAAACCAAATTCTGCTTGTATTTCGCACGTGAGTGAAGTGTTCTTTCTTTTAAAATGAAACCCATATGTTAACTCGAAACTCAAATTCATAAAAAAAAAAAAAAAAAAAAAAAAAAATGGCAGAAGGTGCCAATGAACTGCTTCCGCTTCGGTTTGAATGAGAACCAAAAGGCCTTACGTGTTGCTGAACGCCAACTTAATCCTATATCTCTTCCTTCTTTTGCACAGAAATATTGCCTTAAGATGGTTGCTTTATGCACATGAATCATCCTCAAATGAATCTTGGCGAAGCAGAACAATTAACTCGAGCACAAAAACTCCTTGAGCAAGACTTAACAGAAAACCCGAGTCAATTTTTCTGTTTCCATTTTGCTACCGCCAATTAATGCTGGATCAAAACCATCCTATTAAAAGATCAATTTGGAATTTACAGAATTTGGTTAAATGTGTAGAAGGCAATCAAACATAAAAATGAGCCAACCAACTTATGGATGTATGGAATGAACGATATTATCTGCAGGATTAATGAGGACAACATTTTCTTATTCAAGTGTTTGAGGTACGTTTAAATCAATGGACAAGCAAGTCCACTGCTCGACGGGATGCTGAGAACTCAGAAAATGAAGCAGGTTTTTTTGCAATTCTTTGTGGTCATGGCATCAAAAAAAAACAAAAAAAAACAGGGTTGGCACATTAAAGGAAACATTTGAGAAATGGAGTGCAGGAAGAAACAAGTACATCAAGGAGGAAAAAGTACAAAGATTCAGTTAGATTTCACTCTTCTCAAAGTATAAGGCCATTTATTTTGCCCTGAAATTAAATTAAAATGCAAAAGTGCCCCCAATTTCGAACATGTTAGAGTCTAAACAAAAATATCATATGCAGTCTATGCCGGCAGACTAACATATTACAAAAAAACCCCTAAACTGTTGATGTCAAAAAATGTCCCTGGGTGACATTGACATCAGCAGGATCCAAGGACTCTACAAATTCAGTCTTTTCCCATGATCCAGTGAGACAGCAGTCCATGCCCACAGTATTCCAACACAAGGAACGTTCCGGGAACTGCATAGTCATAAATAAGGGTTTGTTCATCAGTCAAATCCTTCAGAAGTTGGATAAAAATACACAAAAGAAAGGTAGGTTGGGATGTGTCGGGAAAACAAAATACTGTGAGAGCAGAAAAAAAACATCCCATCTTTGGATTATGATGTCAGTAACTACTTGACGATAATGCAAAACTGGAGGTAACTGCAATGCTCCCATCTAGAGATAACCTAGGGGTTGTTTCCACAAAACGAGAAAACCTTAGAGGAAACCAAAAAAAAAAAAATCTCCCCAGAAAGAGTCTATACAGAGTCAACAAGGGGATGGATCTGTATCACAGGCGACAAGTTAACTTGCAAGATTTTCTGTGCCTTCCTTCTCACCTCCTCGTCTGTGACCGAATCGTCCACTTTTATAACCTTCCATTCAAGACCATTGCCATTCAGTCTAGAAACATCTTGGCCATTGGTGAGTGTAGACTGAGACCAGTTATAGCTTTGGAAGCGGAGTCTCCTCACCGAACCATTGTCCAGACCGCTGCTCATCACATCAGGTTTACCTGATACGGTTTCCATCTTTTTATAAATGCTACCATCTTTAAGACCGAAACCGTTCTGACAGACGACTGGGGCAGAGTCACCAATAAGGGCATCGTCTACTTTGAACGGACATGACAAAACGCGTTTGTTGTCCAAGGCAACTACATTTGACATCTGACTGCCATTTTCCGTCGGAGAGTGCGGAATTCCGGAGAGATCCGGTGGCCGTGCCAGAGCAAAATTGGGGGTGCTTTTAGAATCCGAACCAAAGTGAATCTGCAACCTTGCGGTGTGGCCTCCGGTCAACCCCTTTATGTTTGTTAGTTTGAGGCACTGCTGCGCTTGAACCGAATGTTTATCTAGCATTGCCGATGCAACGTTCTGCTTGAGACTGTCCACCGAGAGATTTTTAAGCAGGATCTTGGGTTGGTTTTGGAGAATGTCCTTTGCCGCTCTACTGAGCATCGCGTAATTCACATCCTTAGACTTGCTCAGACCTTTCCGACCTCGCTTCTTGCTAGGTTTCTGCACTCTCTGAACCTTGCTGCCGATCCTGGAGGAGATTGGCTCCGTGGTGCAAGACGTGTATCCATATACATCTTTGCTCCTCAAAATCACAGGCTTGGCTCCCTCTTTCCTCAGCTCCTGAAGAAAGGACACCATTTGTCTCTCGGTGTCTGACAGATCCTTGGACATGGGGTTGAAGACCCTCAGAGCCTCTTCGAGGGCAGTATGTCCAGCTGGGGCAAATCTGGCCCAGGAATGGACTACCTTCCCCATGCCCTGCTCTTCACAACTCATGGTGTCCCTTCACAGCTGGTATGCATAAGGACTTCAGGTGTCTGTGAAAAGGAAATTAAGGTGATGATTTAAAACAAACAAAAACACACACACTTGAATTACAATTTATGTTATCTAATATGAAAATCGGTGTAAAATTTACAACACTAGAAAATATATTACAAAAACAGGTGGTCCCATTTCAAGCACACAACAGTGACGGAGGTAGTTGTCCAACAGTGTTATCCATAACTTGCTTGTCTACAAAGACCTAGACCTAGATTTAAACTACTCGCTCTAAATGATCCCAGCCAGTCCTGACTGATGGAGTTCGGCAAAACAATGTTTTTTATTGTTCGCTTTACGTCAAAAGAGGTACCATGACTAAGCTGATCACAACATCCTGGTTATGCAGTTTGAACTGTCAGTTTTTCAGTGGTTCTTCAAAAGTGCTCTTCAACTATACTCCGCTAAATAAAGCATGCTCAAGTTTAAAGTAGCTTGTAGGGCTTTTATTTTTATTTATTTTTTTACCAATGTATTTACTACATTTCTGGACCTGGGAACACCTTAGTTGTGTTGCGGTCTATGGAGGGTCAAATAGCTCTGTGATTTCTTCAAAAATCGATTGTGTCTTACACACCTAGGATGCCTTGAGGTTGAACTAACACTTTAACATTACATTAATATAATGCAGGTATTTACTGTA
>JAUMHP010000035.1:507220-536669 GCA_032361065.1 Enteromius trimaculatus | reverse complement strand
GACAGACAGACAGACAGATAGATAGATAGATAGATAGATAGATAGATAGATAGATAGATAGATAGATAGATAGATCTAACTCACCGTCCAGCTGTTGTCTGTAGAAACGCCCCTCTGTACACGAATGATGTACTCCTGTTAACAGAGACAAACAATGAGGACTGAATCTACAGCAGCAAAGACACATTAAACTAGAGATAAAATACAGACCCTGCTGAAAACCAAACCGGTTCGGCTGGTCTTCACCCCCAAATCACCCTCAGAAACACCAAACTAGTTCAGCCTGACTAATGGAAACCCGCATAACAAGTCATCTTTGTTTAGTTTTTCTTCTGTAGAACATTGGGCATTCGTGTCGTCACAGATTTGTGTTTTTTACACTCGAATTATGAAGCAAGACCAAAGCAGGAAGTGAAAAGGCCAAACGTAACAGAGTCTCCAAAAACCCCACGCTGACCCTGAAGCTTACAGCCACTTCTTATTCACATTAATGTTTGACTCTCCTTCAAGAAAGTCACCTGATAGTTTCCATCAGACTAAAACAAGAGCAAAGGCGCTCAGTTTCCATCCGCAACACCATTTCACATCACATCCGTTATTGGGGTATATTTTCACACTCATCTTAAGACACATCAACATTGTGACTTTCTGCTTTCAAAGTAACACATATACATATATATATAAACAATCATATAACAGGTTACGGTCTAGTTGTTCATCTACCCTGGATCTACTCTACATAAAAGAAACAGTCTGTAAACTTTACACAAGACAGAACTGAAAGCAGTTTACTAGACTGCACTCTCATATGAATGACTATGAGAAATGAATATATGAATAAATGTGAAAGGAAATACTCGTGTCTCTTGTGGCATTGGTTTCACAGCGAGAGGAAATGTCTTTCTGCACAAATGCAAATCATTAATTTTCAATTCCGCCTGTAAATCAACATGAATAGATGCATTATTGTTTACACGTCACATGAGAGCACCTATTTATAAATACTTGTGTTTTTTTAATTTTATCAAATAAATAAATAGATAGATAAAATCGAAATCAACAAAGTTAATAATTACAGATTATTAAGTCGATTATATCACAAATAAATAAAAAGTCTTGTTAAATCATTTCAAATGACATTATTTCTTCATTAATATTTGACTTTTTTTTTTTGCGAAATCTTATAATTAATGTTTAAAATAAAATGCTATTTGATGATATTTCTTAATTCAGAAGGATTAGGTTAACGTTACATTTACAAATATTTACAAAATGTACAGCCTACATATTGCTCAAGTATCGACTAACGTTACTGACATTAACATTAAACATGACAACATAAACTCATCTTATATTGACAAAACAGATTCATCTGATACCAATCGACAAATAATCGAGACGCAACAAGGTTAATCATCAAAAAAGCCATACGCCACGTAAAGTTTGGCTTCAATCGCGTTTACTGTCATTTAAATGCGTATTCGTAATCAACACCAACGGTTTAACGGATGCGGATCGTTTTAATCGCTTCCACTCGAGCATAAACAGCGATCCGCGCGGCTCCGGTTGTGCCGTTTACCGTGTGAGACTGTAAACTCTGGCTGGCCTCGATCACGGCGATCAGCGGCACGGTGTCGTCCAGCGGCGGCTTCCTGCCGGACATCGGCTGCGGCTGCTGCTCCATGAACGCCATCCCGGACCAAAACAACGCCAAACAGCCCCGGTTCGGTTACCGAGAGCCCGCCTCGGTCGGTAAAGGGATGTGACGGTTCACTGCGCGTCTGTGCTTGTGACAACGTGGGAGAAACGAATCAGAAACTGCCAGTGGAATCTGACGTAGATGTTTCAGTAGAGAGGAGCTCGTCCACTTTGTAGTGCGCACTATCGAGTGGAAGTGAATGGCGCCGCATTTTTTAGACTGAATCTTTTTTATGTTACAAAAAAGCGAAATGATTTACATTTGTAAATAGTTCTTGAGATGTGTTGATCTTGTAATAAAAAATGAGAAAAAAAAAAAGTGACGCCATATTTTAGATAACAAGTTACCCTCAAACAGGAAACCTCATAAGGCTCAGGGCTAAATTCAGTCATATTATTTACTGTGGGGCTCGGAATAAAATTAAACTTCACAAAGTAACAAACCAACCACTTACAAGTTTATCTGCGCCCCTGTTGTTATCAATTTTAATTTTGACTTTGTAAAACAAGCGTTTGTTCTTTGCGAAGCTGCTAGCAGTGAAGCTAATGTTGTGAAGGAAACGTCATGTGACCACTCGGAGTAACGTGACTCAAGTAAACAGCACTCGGTGAGTTCTCGTTTATGTATTAATAGTGTGATTATTTCCATATAATTTACAAATATGAAGCAGTCAAACATTATATTATAGTTTTCAGAAATACATATATTTGCACATATTGTACAAACATAAAGCGGCGCCAAATATTAAAACAATGGTCTGAAATAGCAGATTTATGCATGTCAGCTATTAATATGGCATTGTGTAGGTACCATTTGTTTCTGTTTACTCAGAACTACGACTAAGGTTATCTGAAAAACTTATACTGGGAAAAAGTTCAACTAATTTCGCTTTAAAGTTGACATTAATTTCATAAATGTGAAACTTTTAAAAGACAGTTTTAAAAAACTACTTAAAATGATTTGAAAATAATCTCCTTTTTTCAGTTTTTGCCCACACCAAACAACGAAGTTTATTTTCAGACACTATATTTATTCAAGCTGCTTCTCAGAGAACAAAAAACAGGGAATACTTCATCTCTGAATGAGCGTTACATTTCAAAAGAACAAAAACAAGCAAGAAAAGAGCATTTAATTCCTGGAAGCACATAAAAAACTCAACAGAGGCATGTACTCAAATTCCTTATGATTGTTGCGCGTCTTGCGGCATCATGACCATGACCTCTCCCTCCATGACCACTTTGTCTTTGACAGCGCAGGAAACAGAAATGAAAGCGAAGGACATTTTGATCTTTTTGACCTCCGCTTCCGCCACAACCTCCTCTCCAATGTACAGGGGCGCCGGAAAGCGTATTTCCTGGTAGAGAAACACACAGCCATTCCCGGGCAACTTGGTCCCCAGAACTGCTGAGATCAGACCGTTAATCAGCACTCCGTGAACAATAGGATTCTCGAAAGAGGTTGTTTTGGCATATTCGGGGTCGAGGTGCAGAGGATTCGTGTCCCCCGTCAGCTCAGCAAAAAGTGCGACGTCTCTGGCACTGAATGTTTTGTTTAGTGAGGCCCGTTCACCCACGTAAAGCGACCTGTGAAGCCCTACTGTGAGGGATGCAGGAACCGTCAGGGCTGAGTTGGCAAATCGGTATATATTTCTGCTGAAAACACTTCTTCTGAGAAAAAATGCCATTTTTTCCCCCCCCGAGGAATTTTATATAGGCCCACCTCACAATGTCAGCTGGTCTCCAAACTGCAGCTCACGGCTATTCCCAGACAACGCTAGTAAAAACGGCGACACCTGCAATGATCAATAAAAAGAAATTAGAGATGCATTTATGATGCCCCTTATGTCTGTGACATGGATTAGCTATTCATTGGGGTACAGTAACTAATATGAGATAAACAGCTGCCACAGTAACCGCCCATCAGCAATCTGACGCAGTTTGGCTGACAGAAAGCCAATGGTCAGGTTAAAATAGTGTTTAGTCATTCCTGGCAGACTTACAATTTAGCCACAAGCTTTTTACTGACATCTAGTGCCAACAGACTGCAAACTCAGGACAAAGTAAAGTTGAATCAGCTTCAACACGCACCTGGGTGACTCTGAACGCACACGCCTCATTTTGATACGATCCCAGTAACGTTAATGCACTCCACAATTTCACCAGCCCGCTGAGATAAAGAAACAACAGGGTTAGACCTGACAAAATGGTTCGGACAAATCCTTAAAAGCTTATTCATTTCAGAAAATACTCTGCATTTCAAACAGGATTGTGCAGTAAAAATGGTCCTAAACTTGAGCCCTGGGGGACACCCCACGTTTATAAACAGCTCTGTACCTCAAGCAAACCAAGTTTAAACACTTTGGCCTAAACGTATGAGATTTGCTTTGTGCGCATATGTTACCTGTTGTTCACTCTCAGTATCCCGGTCAGTGTTTTATAATCAAACTTAAGCAGATCAAATGGAAAGGAAGCTCCAACCTGCCATACAGAAAAATATCATTATACACAAATCATGACAAATTACTACAGCTCATATTATATACAACAGAGAAAAATGGTTTATGGACTGTAAAGAATATAGAAGAATTACATTGTTTCGGACATTTTCTTAGTTTTCTAGTTTTTTATATTTTATTATACAATAGATTTGATCATTAAACTATTTTATTCAAAATGTAAATCTAATTTATTGATTAGTCATTTATTAATTTGTTCACATTTATTATTTAGGCTATAAATATTATTACATATAGTTATTTTACATTTTGGCATTGCTTATGATTAAATTAATTCTTAATGTATTTTGCTAGTCTATTTTTGTGCCTTTTACAACAACAACAACAAAAATAAAAAATAACAATGAATTGTAGACACACAAAAAAAACAGAGACAATTTCATGATACATTGCATTATTTTGTAAAGAATCATAACAGCCTTGTTATTAAATTGTAAACCGAGAGAGACATGTGCTCACCTCTCCATACAGGTCTTTGAGTCCACAGATAATTAATTGTTTGAACTGTGCATCAGAAATATATTTGTTTCCACTTTCCAAAACTCTAAAAATAAAGAACACCAAATAAAAAAAAAAATTAGGTGCTTAGATATTTAATTCTAAACGGTGCATTAAAAATGACCAGATCAAAACTGACCTGTCTCATGACACTTACAGAGATATCTTCATATAATGGTAAACCGACGCATTTTTGTACACATATCGCTCAAATTTGGAAGGTTCCTCCATAACTTGCAGTTTGACACTGAAATCTCTTCAGAGGGTCAGCGAGTATGCTTAAATGAAGAAAAATAACAACTTAATTCAGATAAATTATTAATGAAGGTTACTACAAGAATATATCAGTGCATGCAAAAGCTTGCACATTCAGTACCAATATAGTAACCATCCAGTAACAGTGGCAAAGCAACATGGTATAATCATCTATATCATGGTAATGTCGCAGTGTTCTTTACAATGGTGAATACTTCGAGTAATTCACTCATATGGAAGCTCCCATGTCTTCCAGCTCACGTGCTAGTTCTGTATTAGCTTTAACTGTAATAATTTTCAACTAGTTGAAGAGTCTCTAGCCGCTATGTGAAAAAACATGCTGTATTTAAATTTTAACTCAAACAACTAACCGTTAAAAGGTCAGAAAACAGATAAACTTACAGAATAACAGGTCGTGTTTGTCCTTCACTCACAGCATGCGGAGCCACGCGCGCTCTCGTTGTGAAATCTCGCGAGAACACTTCGATAAAAGTCAATAAATGAATGACAAAACAGCAACAACAAATGCGAAATTGCTAATAACGTGATGACGAACAATATTTTAGACCGATTCAGCGAAAGCTAGTGGTGTTTTTTATTTTCTTGTTAATTTTATTTTTTTGTGTGTTTTTTGCTCGTTTTTATTAAAACTTTTATTATTATTATTATCATTATTATTGAATAAATGCTACAAAAAATTGAAATGAATTTAACCAGAGAATGTCTTCCGCATCTGTTTGATGAAGTTGCGCAATTCTCTGTTAGACTTCCTGATACACTTCGTTTCACTTTTAATTTCTGGAAAATTTCCTTTTTCGAGAAGAGCACGGATGTGTTAATCAACACTGTATCGCTTAAAATACAAAGACGAACACGAAGAGTGTTTTAAATATCGTTGTCCTATGGTTGGTAAGTCGCTGTCTCTTCTGTTGAGCTGAATGCTTGTAACATATTTGTTGCGGTTAACGTTAGTTGGTTACAAACAGGCTAGAAACACGTACACATCTATCTATTTATGTTCAGTAATAAATTATTATGATTTTATTTGTACTTTTACTTTTTGAAAAAAGCACCTTGGTGATGACGGCATGTATTGTATACATTATTGCGTGGAATTGCCATTCAGTATAATCATATATCCATTGCGTTTATAAAAATAACATGGTACGACCACAGTACTTTTGTACATGGAGATTCAATATCTACAAAAAATGTCATGGTATTGCTTATGTGGTTTGAACATGTACTTTAATATATATTTGGATATAATATAATAATATGATTTTTTTTATATAAATTTAAATAAATATAACATTAACTAATATAATATACTAATATTATATTTATAAATAAATAAAATAAAAATAAAATATTTGAATATGTTTGTTTAAATATGGTAAATATTTAAAACAATATAAAAAACATATTTGTATAATGTTTATATGTTTTTAAAAAATCTATATTTTTTTGTTTGTTTTTGGTTTTGTTTTTATTACGAACTATTCAAAATATTTTTTGCTTTTCTCTTTTTTTAAGTTTCACGTTTAAAGTATGGCCGCCCTGGATGCCACTAGAAATATAACAGAAGGTGAGTAAACGTATTTTACAAATATATATATATATATATATATAAAACACCCATGTTAACATCACATCTTTGCTATCTCAGCGGAGGATGCAGCTCAGATGCTGAGTGACGCCATCAACTCTAGAGACAAAGATGAAGCCACCAAATACCTGAATCAACTTTTGGATCTAAATCTTCCAGTGTGTGTCAAATTAAATCCTGAAGCGTACTCTGAAGACAGTATCAGGTATGCTGTAAGACTGGTTCTTTTGTGGTGGAGAACACTTGATGCTGGGGACTGTAACTAGATGTGATGGTTTGTTTTATTTTGTATGAACGCAGTTTGAGAGTAGGAGTGGCCGACGGTGCATCAGATGTCTACAGCCCAATAACAATGATGGTACCAGTTTACATGACCATCTCAGAGCTGAAAGAAAAGGTAAACAGAGAGAAAAAATGGACATTCCACAAAATAAATTAAGTGTAATCAATATATATAAATATATTTTTAATATCCATGAAATGAGGACCTTAAAATGACGAGAAATTGTATTGTGTAATATCAGGCTATATAATATTATTATTTTATGACAATTTATCTCACGTTTAGATTTTTTTGTCAACCCTGTTTCCAACGCATACTATAGTTTAATTACTATGATATGACACTGAATGATGTAGGCATTATCGCAATAATATATGACTTTTAAAATGTTTGAATTTTACCCAGACAATCTTTAGAAACAGGGTCAAACCTGATCTTTGTTAACCAAATGACTAAACCCTACTCTAAAAAGTAACAGTGTTGATGATTTCAAACAAATTTGCTAACTGCTAGGTAAATTAGCTAGGTACACTTTGAAAGCATTTTACTTGTAAAAATGTAAACGGTAACAGGACTGTCACCGTATGGTGTCGCCCCCTCAGTCAAGCCTCATTAATCATCAAAAATAGAGCTTTATAGAAGCGAGAGAGACACAGGCTGGTGTTTTAAGTGTAGGAATCCTGGTTAAGAGATGATGTAATCTCCTAGAAGTGATGTCACTTGAATGTACTTTTTTTTTGTAAAAGGTTTTTTTTGATGAGCGAAACAGAGCTGACATGAAATCAGAGGACACCAATAAAACGATTCATATTTTATAGAAAAAACGCGTACTTGTGCCAAAAAGAATGCTTAACAATAAGACTATATTTAGAACAATATGCAAATTTTACATTCATTTTCCAAATTAAAAAAGAAATATAGATGGTGACAGGTCTAAAACTGCGCCCTTACCTTACTTAAATGATTTAAAATAATATTTAATGAACTTTTTTATCTAATATTGATGAAAACATACATAATATTGTTGTTTTTAGATTGCACATATATTTGTTGTTATATTTAAATCTATGTTTGATTATTTTTATAGGCAGCGATTTCATGGAATGACTCCAACATTTGTTTTTCAGATCAGTCGTGACTATAACTTCCACCCGGCCCTTCAGCGCTGGGTGATCGGGAAGCGTCTCGCCCAGGACAGAGACACCTTGTTTCATTACGGGGTCCGAAACCACGGCGATTCGGCCTTCCTCTTCCTCCTCACTGCCAAGGCCGCCAATCTGACGCGCGAACAAGAGAGGAAAGAGAAAGAGGACAAACGATTTGATGGTATCTGGCCTATATTTAGGATTTTTTTAAAAACAGCTTGTATATTAAATAGCAGTTTACTGAACCACTTTTCTTTCTTAATAAAGATATAAGAGAAATCGTTGATCGTCCACCTCATCATAAACCTGAACTCATCGCCAGAGGAGCCAATAACCGCCCTCCTCTACCTCCCAAACCTAAGGTCTTATTCAATCTTTCCATTTCAATCTTTTTTACTATATCTATCTATCTATCTATAGTATCTTACATAAGTGGAAATATTTTATTATATCTTTTCATGTGACAACACTGAAGAAATGACACTTTCCTACAATGTAAAGTAGTGAGTGTACAGCAGGTGTGTTTAATTTGCCGTCATCGCTCTCGCTCTCTCATAATGGAAGTTCAGCATGGCACCTCATGGCAAAGAAATCTCTGAGGATCTGAAATAATAATTGTTGCTCTGCATAAAGATGGTGTAGGCTTTGAGAAGGAGAAAAGATCGACCAAAGAAGTTGAGGGCATGTGCTCAGCATCATATCTAGAGGTTGACTAATAGACGTATGAGTGCTGCCAGCATTGTTGCATGGGTTAAAGAGGTGGGGGGGGGCGTCAGCCTGTAAGTGCTCAGACCATACGCCGCACATTGCATCAAATTAATCTACATGGATGTCGTCCCAGAAGGAAGCCTCTTCAAAAGATGATGCACAAGAAAGCTAGCAAACGGTTTGCTGAAGACTAAGGATAGGGATTACTGGACCTATGTCTTGTGATTTGATGAGACCTAGATAAACTTATCTGGTTCAGATGACGTCAAGCATGTGTGGTGGCAACCAGGTGAGGAGCCATGGTCTGGGGCTGCATGAGTGCTGCCAGCACTGGGGAGCTACAGTTCACTGAGGTAACCACGAATGCCAACATGTACTGTGACATACTGAAACAGACCATGATCCCCTCCCTTCAGAGACTGGGCCGCACGACCCCAAACACACCTTTAAGACGACCACTGCCATGATAAAGAAGCTAAAGGTGATGGACTGGCTAAGCATGTCTCCAGACCTAAACCCTGTTGTGCATCTGCGATGCATCCTCAAACAGAAGGTGGAGGAGCACAAGATTTCTAACACCCACCAGCTCCGTAATGTGGTCATGAAGGAGTGGAAGAGGACTCCAGTGGCAACCCGTGAGGCTCTGGTGAACTCCACGCCCAGGAGAGTTAAGGCAGTGCTGAAAAATAAAGGTCGTCCATAGAGAATATTGACACTTTAGTCCTATTCGCATGGGAGTAGTGTTATCTAGAGACCTTGTGTGATTTATAAATGAACCCCCAAATCCAAACTTTGTGTGTCGCATTCGCTCGGTAGGTCATTTGCGGGGGAATTTTTACATTATAGATTACAGATATGGATATTCGCACCGTATTAAGGTCACGGACATCCTCTGCAATTATTACAAATTACTCGAGGTGACCAGGTAATACTAATCCTGTGCGAATTGGGCCCAATTTGGTCAGTCTCACTTAGGGGTATACTCACTTTTATGGCCAACGGTTCAGACATGAATGTCTGTGTGTTGAGTTATTATGAGCGAACAGTAAATTTATGCTATTATACAAGCTGTACACTCACTACTTTACATTGTAGCGAAGTGTCATTTCTTCAGTGTTGTCACATGAAAAGATATATATGAAATATACACAAATGTGAGGGTTGTACTTACTTATGTGAGGTACTGTATCTATCATCTATCTATCTCTATAGTATCCATCCCTCTCTTTCTCTCTAATTCTGATCATGTTATTTGGTTTTATAGCCGGTTGGTTGGTCTTGTTCTGGCTGCACGTATCTGAATAAACCGACCCGTCCGGGTTGTGAGATGTGCGGCACAGAGAGACCTGACAACTATACAGTGCCTGACCTGTACCAGCCGGACGAGGCAGAGGCCAGGAGACTCCAGCAGGAGGAACTCGCCAGCCTGCAGTATGAGCAGGTTAGCTGAGAAGACACCCTAACATACTGGACTACAGTGAACTGTTAGAACGGACTGTGGGATGAAAACCGCCCAAAAACTCCAGGTTCACATCCGGGAAGCAAACTGTGGAAGTTCATACGGTTATATCTACATCAACAAAGCTTTATAGGTTAAAAAGATGAATTGAAAGCAAAAATGGGGAACATTTAGAGTGTCTGCATATGGATGTACTTTCCAGCAAAAACTTTATAATTTGTTGTTCACTGACCAAGTGAACAAAAATGAATGTTTTAATCATTAAAGCAAATTAATTAATTTTATGCATGAATAAAAAAAATCAAATGAGGATTGTTTTTATCTTTTAATTTTTTGGTGAAATGTGGAACTGTTGAGAATTTAGAGAAAAATCTAGATCTTTTTGGTTCCTAATTAGTCATTAGATATATCTATTAATATAATAAAGTACTATGTTAAATTTATAATTTAATAATTAATTTATACATTTATAAATTTTTATATAATTATTTCAGTATTATTAATAGTTAATATTAATATCAATATAAATAGTTACATATTAAATATATAAATATTTAATTAAATACTTCTTTAGTGATTATTAGTCACTTAAAAATAAAAATGTAATTTTTAGGGTCCTATTAGATGTTATTTATAAATGATACACACATATTCTGCATATATAATGTAACATATACATTTAGTTTTTGCTCTAGGACAAATTTAAATGATTTGATTTTTAGAGGATTCAATCTTAAGGAAGCATATTTTACAACAGTTGCTTTTCCTTTTTTCATTTATTAAAACTGCATAAAAAATGGAAATATAATGCACATGGGCTGTCCGTTTCTTCATGTAGTCTGTAAAGGAGGAGCGGCAGAGGAACTTCCAACGGATCCTGGAAACGGATGCTCGCAGTCTGGTGGGGAACGTGGATGAGCTGGATTGTGCCATCTGCTTTTGCACCATTGAGCCAGGAGAGGGCGCCGTGCTGAGAGAGTGCCTGCATAGTTTCTGCAGGTGCTGGGAGACTGTTTATCTGGTGTAACTACAAACAGGAAGTTCCACAGCTCCCAAACACACTGAAATACAGCTTTGTGTATCCTACAGGGACTGTCTGAAGGAAACGATTCTGAACTGCATGGATGCCGAGGTGGCTTGTCCTTATAGAGACAATGCTTATTCCTGTAACTGCAAGCTTCAAGATAGAGAAATCAAATCAGTAAGATGCAGAATTATTTAACACTGAATCATTGCGCTTACCTGTTCACTTAATAAAACGCACCCAACTTTAACGTTTCCTCCCAGCTTCTCTCTCAGGAAGAGCACCAGAGGTTTCTAGAACTGCGTCTGAACATCGCAGAGTCCCGCAGTGAGAACAGCTACCACTGTAAGACGCCCGACTGCGCCGGCTGGTGCATCTTTGAAGACGACGTGAATGAGTTCACGTGTGACATCTGCAACGAGACCAACTGCATCCTCTGCAAGGTGAACACAAAATTTGTTTGGCTGAAGGGTTAGTTCGACCAGAAGTAAATATTCTGTCAGTAACCCTCATGTCGTTCCAAACCCGTAAGACCTTTGTTAAAATCTGAGCGCTCTCAGACCTTGCATATACAGCAAGGATCCTATTTTACGCACAAAAATTCCACTGATGGACTATTTTGCCGATGTCCTTACTACATTTTTGGACCTTGATCTTGGTAAAACCCTTTTCTGATTATGGAGGGTCGGAGATATCTCTGATTTAAATAAAAAAATATCTTCATTTGTCTTCCAAAGATTTGTTTAATGACCCATGATAAATGTTGTTTTTTTTTTTTTTTTTTGAGAACTATCACTTTAAAGTCTAGTTTTGAAGTGCATTTAATGGTGACCTAAAGGACTCTGCATGTGCATGTCAAGGCTATTCACAAGGGAATGAACTGCAAGGAGTACCAGGATGATCTTCGCATCCGAGCGCAGAACGACGACGCAGCCCGACAGACCGCACAGATGCTGGATGTGAGTGAAAATTGCATACGTTGGCCTTTTTCGTCAATATTTGAAATGACTGCAGTTGTGAAATAGCACTAAGGATTGGAATTGTAAAAAAAAATCTTACTAGTACCTTCGTTTTTAACGGTTTAACTAACGAATAACTTTGCGTTATGGGAGATGCCAGAAACCTAAAAGTTTATCAGGAAGTGACAAACTTGTTCACTTTGACACATTGGATGGCAATGTTCACAAATGTTTTATGCGATATTCCAGTCGCGCAAAACAAATTCGCGACTCTGGATAAAAAAAACCTGCCAACTGATCTTGCTGTATTTGATTGACTACAAAGAGACGATTCATAAGAGAAAAAAGTTAGTTCGCGCATCAAGACTACACTATATATGTTTGATTCACTAAAGCAGTCTGATTCAAAAGAGTCACTTGTTCGGGAATCATACCACATTCAGTTAAAAGAGCAGATTCGTAAAAACCCTTGTTTGAGAATCAGGCTTTTTTGCGTTTTATGTCTGATTCTTTGTTAAATTGTTATCTATTGACTGATCTCCTTTCCAGCAACTCCTGAATAACGGCGAGGCGATGAACTGTCCCAAATGTCAGGTGATCGTCCAGAAGAAGGACGGCTGTGACTGGATCTGCTGTCTGATGTGTAAGACCGAGATCTGCTGGGTGACCAAACAAGCCCGATGGGGACCTCAGGTCAGACTCAAAACTACATTAACCAATAGCGATTCACAAACATCACACGGCTAACCTGGAGCTGCCTTTGTCTCCTCAGGGTGCTGGAGACACTTCAGGTGGTTGCAAATGTCGGCTCAACGGAGTCCTCTGCCATCCACGCTGCCAGAACTGCCACTGAATAAACAGCAAAGACCTGCGCTACAGCAGGAAAAACACTTCAAATAATCCAGGTGGGGCTGAAGTGCAACATACAGTTTGCGATTATAGTTTTAATATGCTTGTATGTCTTGTCACATCACTGGCACATTATTCCAGATATCTGTCGTTAACTGATATGTTCTGTGACTAAATATTCAGATGTTTACAAAATTAAAATTTCCGAGGAGACATTGTTTAAATATGCGTGAAAAGGTCTTAAATCACTACCATTTTTCTGTAAACTGATGCTGTGGGACTTTGTGCAATGGTATGGTATAAAGAAAGCATTATTGATTTTAAGTCTTGATTTCTTTTATGGAAATTCAGCTTGGAATCTAAAGATTTTTTGTTGTAAATCATAGCACAATATGAAATATGGAAGAAAACAACATAATTCTATATTAATTTAAATGCAGAAAAATGAATGCAATAGAGATCATTAAAAATATTTTCGCATACTGATTTTTTTTATATATGCTGAAGCATTTTCAGTACGTTGTTGACTATAAATATTTGTTTATGATATTTTATGATTCAATAAACCTGGTATTCAAAAATAGAGCTGATGCAAATTATTTCTTATAAGCAAAATTAAGTAAGTCAACTCGTAATGTAAATAATTCACATGAAAACCAATGCAGAATTTTTTTTTTCCTTTTTATTCAAACATATTTAGCAACATGGTCGACTGTGACACGTTAACTCGAGCGAACCAGAGACAATTTACAATAATCTCTCAAAGTGCAAAAAATTTTAAAAGAAGCGTGTTCTTAAGTGCAAAATTAAGACAAAATAAAAGCATAGACAGTAGTACTGTGTCGATGGCAGCGTGTTATTTCAATAAATCATGATTTGAGGATGTTTTCAACCGAGTGGTGTTAGAATCCTGGGAAATATCCACTTCAGTGTTACTCTAAGCTTAGAAGATGACATTTAATGGAAACCATCAGCATTTAAACAACAACAAAGAAAAACTGTGCGACGTGATTCAACGCACACTGATCTGGAGATCAATTAGAGAAACGGCGTAATTCACGTTCACCGTTTACACACGCCAGAATCAAGAGATCTCAAGTTTGTCGATCAGCTAACGTTATTAAGTGGTTTCGATTCCAGCTGAAATTCGCGAAAACTGCACGCCATGTACTAAGATCAGCACTTATCACACAAATACTGTAATTAAGGTGATTTGGAGGGAAAAAAACTGAAATGTAGTGAAAAAATAACCTAAAAAAAAACATTAACATACAAATTATGAACAAAATGAAAAGACGGCTCGTTAACTGCTTTCTTAATTGGTTTCTTTCTTAAGTTTACATACACTTAATAAATATGATTCCTGCCCATAAGGGGTCCTAAACAACATTTTATTTCTAATCCTACAAACAAGGGCTCGGAAAATATTTTTGGTCTCGATATATTTCGGTTTTTTTTTTTGTAATTTTAGCAAAGGACATGCTGTCTCAAACATCAACCACAAGTTGAGCAAATTTCTGAATAAATGTCTAAAAAGCTGTTGTGAAATTGATTTTGAGTGAAAATGTACACAAGATTGTTGTTTTGTGCTTGAATCTCGCTTTGTACGTGAATTTTACAAAGGATTTTTATATAATATGTGTATAAATGTATATGTGTATAAATACTGCTTCAAAACTAAAACTACTTATGTACACTGTTCACAAAAACAGTCTAATGCAAATGATTTGAATTCAGTTTGAATTTCAAAAACATCAATACTAACTTGTTGCATTTACTTTAGTGTGACGGTTTGAACAAAAATTGTATTAATGAGCACTGTATACACTAAATGGTTGATATCAATTCAGTGTTACCTAAAAACTGTTAAACAAATAGTGCACGCGAATTCAGAAAGAAATAATTCCCCCCAAAATGATAATTTGCTGAGATTTAATCACCCTCAGGCTGCCTAAGATGTAGAAGAGTTTTGAACAGATGGAGAAAACCAGAATTACATAATTTGCTCAACAATGGATGTATTGAAGTGAATGGGTGCCGTCAGAATATGAGACCAAACAGCTGGTAAAAACATATTAATAATTTACAACATTTTTTAATTTAGCTTCTGATCAAAATAGAGAGTCCATATTTATCTCCTGATTCAGATAATCCAACTTTTTCACTGGAGAATGCAATATTTTGAATGGAGCACTCGAATTTTAGCTCTTGATGAACTTACTTATAAACACACAGCTACTCACTTCACAAGACATTAACTGACTGGAGTGGTGTGGAATATTATGATGTTTTTATTAGCTATTTGGTCTCTTATTCTGACGGCACCCATTCACTGCAATGGATCCATTAGTGAGCAAGTGATGTAAAGTCAATTTTCTCAGAATCTGTTCTGATGAAGAAACAAACACATCTACATCTTGGACATCCTGAATGAGAGTAAAATTTCAGCAAACGTTTATTATTGTTTGAAAGACAAAATGAATGCTTTAAACTATTCACACAAAAATTTGCTCAGATCGTGATTCTTATGAGACGAGTAGTGTACATACCTCCACTGTACATCCAAGAAACATTTTCATCATCTACTGAAGGAAGTGGCACACTGTGCTCAATATCCACGCCTCATTCAATGGGGAAAAGAAACTTGTTTAATTACAGTAACTAACCGCACATTATTTATTTATTAGTCTGACAAGTATAAATACTTAAAAAAAAAAAAAAAGGCAAAAATAAAAATTTTCAGTCCTCAAAAAGAGACACCGTGGTTCGGCTCCTTCACGGGAAGAGTAAGTCTAGTTTCGGAGCCCATTCCAGGGCCGAATTCACCACTGCTAAAGCGGCAGCCCCCAGCGCCACAGTCAACCCCATGACCGCCAGACGCATGAAGCGGCGCGCCGTGGGCTGGACGACCGCTGTGGTTCCTCGCTGAGCCTCCAGGGAGCGCTGCTGCTGCTGCAGTTCCTTCCGTCTTTGCCGGAGCACCGTGTCCGGACGCTGCTGCGTCGACGCCAGCTCAAAGTCTTTAAAAGTGGAGACGGCCGTCCTGGACAAGAAAAGACAGGGGTTTGTGGGACATGTTTGTTTTGAGGGAAACCTTCGGAGCAAGGGAAGTGGGCTTACAGCTGATTGCGCTCTCGGGCCAGCTCTGACGGAGGGAACTGGACGAACAGATCTCCGGCGCGGCTGATCAGAGTCTCGTACGGCAGGTCCTCTGGGATTCGGGACAGGAGATGGTGCATCATGGCCATGTCACACTCGCAGTCCAACACCTCCTCCTCTCGATGCAACACGATCTGAAAAGAGAGAGATGACGACGACACTAGGTTTGAAATTGAGTCTACTAAATCTCGATGGGTGGTCTAATGTGAAAAACCTACATTTTAAACATGTCATTAAAAAAAAAAAAAAATGGAAGGAAGGTGGAAGAATGCAGTACCTTACTGTTCAAAAGACAAATAGTCTCGACATGACAGATAGTGTCAATTATTTATTCAGAAGGAACAACACAGCCTCATTCACGCCTAAATATAGCTGCAGTGAAACTGCTGACCCACTTCTGCCGAACACCAGAAACTGGAGACTCAGACCTTCAGAAGATTCTTTTGATGATGACAGACGGAAACGTACCACAGCAGCAAAGTAGATGGGCATGAGGGGGTGACAGGCCAGGAAGAAGTCGTACAACCGCACCACGTGACGGAAATCTGACAGCACGTGTCCGAACCAGGTGATGAGCCAGCTCAGAGCGAAAATGGTGCCGACCTCAGCTCTGCAGACAAGATAAAAGACATTTAACACAAATTATACAAGCCAACAGAGAACACTGAGCATCATTATTTCAGGAGACGCTTTTACAGTTACATAATGATGAATGAGGGACAAAAAACAATCCAACCATTGTGCTTCAACACACAGACAAGCATGAAGAAATCAAACAAAACTCACTGCTGCATGAAGTCGTACACTTCAGGGTTGACCCTCTCGATTATGGGCATCAGGTAGTTCAGGATGTGTTTGGTGTTGTCCATAGTGGGGTCCATAAAGTCCCTGTAATGTAGATTAAACGGATGAAAAATCACTTCAAGATGATGATTTGTCCTCTCTATAATACAGAGAATCAAGAAATCCCATCCCCCATTTATTTTCAGAATGAAGAATAAATAAATCATATTATTGTTACTATTTAATAATAGTAATAGTAATAATAATAATAATAATAATATATTTACAATGAGTAGATTTTTTTAAACAAACATAAATAAAAGGTGTATTATTATTATGAATTTATTAAAAAAATAATACGTAATGTAATGTTTGTATGTTACATTTAATAACAATAACAACAACAACAATAATAATATTTAACTAATAATAAAGATAATATATTGTGCTTGATTAGTTTAAACAAAACAAATATAATTAAATTGTATCTACAACCGTATATGTTTTGCAATAAGTTTATCAAAAGGTACTTGTTCCTGACAATCTTCTACATAAATATTATAATTTATTTCAAACATGTAATAGCAATGAATAAAAAGTAAAAGTAAATTATATGTGTTGAATCTTATGCGGATTATTTTTATTAATAATTATAATAATAATAATAATTTTTCACATTACTGTGATACGAATGATTTCTTGGACATAATTGCACTTCATTATCATAAATAAATAAATTATGTATAAATATTTCAAAATGTAAATCATATAAATTAATAATTAGTAATTAGTAAAGTAATTATATGTAAATTATATATATACAGGTAATAAAAGAACAGTAATAATATTTATGTTCGGTGGGATTTGGGCTTGATTTTGTGGAACAATTTCAAAAATAAATAAAATATAAATAAATTTAAAATGTGTAAGTGAATCCCATCTCGTATGTGTTTTGGTGAAGTGTGTCGCCATGTTATTTTTTTCTGCGGCTGTCCCACCTGAGATGGTGAGTGGAGAGTTTCTCCACCAGGGCAGTGGCGAGCCGTTCCCCCAGCACCAGCAGAAAGGTCACCACGATGTCATGGTAACCCTGATAATAGTGCAGCTGTGGGTTTTTGACCAGCACCCGCAGGATAATATCGGTCAGCTCCTCCTGAAGGCCTTCCCGCTGCTCGTCTGGCATCCCTGCGCTCATCAAACACAGCAAACAAACACAGAGCGGCTCAGACACGGACCGAGAGCAGCTGAAGATCACAGGAAGACCGCTCTGCTCACCTGGAGGAAAGCGTCTGAGGGATCTCTGAACATCGAGAAGCACTTGGTTGAAGTCTTTGTTATTGTCTCGATCGACAGGCTCTGGACAGAAACACTAGATTTACAGCTACAGTACTTTTTCCTTAATCAGCATAAATCAAAGCACATATAATATGTACAATTTTTGTGAATATCATTATTGTGAATTATATATATATATATTATTTTTTTAATTTCAATGATAAGAATGAGTTTTTTGTTGGAGGTAACTGCACTTGATTATATTGAACCTAAATAAAAGATGTATAAATATTTAAAACAATATATTAAATCAAGAGAACTACATTATAATTAATAAATTAAAGTAGAATATACTTAATAATTCAATATAAATTGTTCACATTATTGTGATAAAAATGAGATTAGTTTGAGGTAACAATTTGCATTTGATTATCTTAAACAAAAATAAAAGATGTATAAATATAAAATAAATTATTAAAATTATTTCAATTCAATTATAATTAATGAAGTAGATAATTGTAATAATAATTAATAAAATTAATAAAAATAAAATAAAATTAATAATTAAATAAATAAATATAAATAAATATTTTCCATATTATACTGATGAAAATTATATTATCTTTTTGTTTGTGGTAACTGCACTTGATTATCTTGAATATAAAAGACATATAATTATTTTTAATGAAATTATTTAATAAGTAGATATTTAATAATTAAATATTTTTCTGTTGAATGTTTATTATCTTGAACATGCATAAATGATGTTTAAAAATGTAAATCGTATTTAATGATAATTGCATTATAAATTAAAATTATTTGTACATAATATTAATTAAACATATGCTATATTCAAAAATCATTAAATAATAATAATAAACAAACATGTGTCCACATTACAGCGATGAGACTTTTTGTTGCAGGAAGCTGCATTAAAAGTGAACGGCTCTTACCCAGTTGCTCGGGTATGTTCTCTACAGACACGTTGAGCAGTCTGGGCCAGACCTGGCGGCGGATCTCGTCGCTCAGCAGACCTCCTTCACTGATGGCCATGCGTCTCAGAGCGGCCACGTCCACGGGCGTCGTGTTCAGCGCCTGCGAGATCTCCGCCACCTTCCTCTTCCGTCTGGACTCAGCATCTGCCAGCATGACGAGCGAGATCAGCACCTGAACACCGAGCTAGCACGGGCTACATGCGCTTCAGCAGAGAAGTTGGAGAAGTTGACTAAGATCTTTCCCCTTTCCCCTTCATTTGCGCAAGTGATGTTTTGTCAAAACGGCTGTTCCCAGAGGAGCGACACGTTTGAAAGACTTGATAGTGTTTTGAAACTGCACTATTTTGGTCTGAAAACAAAATACAGTCACGTCCCGAACATCTGAGCAGTCTGTGTTAGTAACAGATGTACAGTTCATAAAGAGTGCACAGATATTCTCATAAACGATGACTTCTTTAATCCTTCAATGTTATGAATAGTGTTTAAAATATGAAACAATGAGCACAACACCTTAATTAAAGGATTATGAGGCAGAAAATAATTATTCTCACACCCAGGGAAAGAACTGTGTGTGTTTGTGAAATATATATATATATATATATATTATAACATTTATTAAATAATAATTGCATGATCTACATAAATATAATTTGTATTAATGCAATAATTTATTTTACCTTTATATATTCAAACAGAAAGACATTACTTAAGATATTACATATCTATATTTTCACTACATTTTCAGTATTGTATAAATCTAAATCTACATAAATGCATAGATATATGAATTACGCATGTATGTCTGTATATGTAGACAGATAAATAGTTATAGTAGATTTATAGCAAAATATAGAGTATTTATTTATAGTATTTCTAAAATTCCCTAAAATACATTGTGTAGAAATACATATATACACTGCAAATATTCTTATATATTCTTTATTTACGTATTCAGTTAAAAACTGTACACACACACACATATTATATATATATATATTAAATCAAACCACACAAAGTATTTATGAAACTAATAAGCACAACATTTAATGGAGCACTCACTCACCGAGCGTTAAAGTGAAGCAGTAAAATCATAAATGAAAGCTCAATGAAACGCACCTTGTTTTCCGAGTCCGTTGAGCGGGGAAGACGCTCCGACACTCCGGGACTTCCTCAGATTCATCCTGTCGCTAAAGTCTGTCGCTTTCCGCGGCTCCAGCTCCAGCTACATCGCTTTCTCTCACTGAACCGCGAACAGCTGATGGGCTCCTACTACTATAGCCTGACAGCTAAAGGCCACATCTCCTCCTTCAGGCCCGCGTTAGCTGGATAAACAACTCATGGCGAGTGAAAATCATCGGTCTTTCCGGTCTGTGTTACTCATGACAAGGGTTTTACATCCGTGAGCTCCGCCGAGCCGAAGCGGTGTGTCTGCTCCTCTTTTGTGTCATTTCACGGGAAGCGCTTCAGAAGCTCCAGCTGTACTATCATCTGGGTGGATGTTTACGTGTGAGCCGAGGATTCTGGGAGTTGTAGTTACAGGAGCTGACGAAAAAGCGTGGTCTTAGCAACACTTCAAAATAAAGGTCACCGTTAGTAAAACTCCGTTAACACATAAAACGTATTACAATTAGACAGAAAAATAAGCATTAAATATCATTTGTTTTTGCTGTACCAAATCAGAAATCGCCTGTTGCGCCTACGAAAGTTAAAACACAAAACACAATATACATTTAACTGTGTGTGAATTGTGATTAAAATAACTAAATATGATGTTTTTATCATTAAGTCAAGTGCTTTGTGTTTTTATATATATATATATATATATATATATATATATAAAATTATGTTTTTCAGTTGTTTAACTATAATTTCCTTTTGTTTTGAAATGTCGTTTTGAAAATACCCTTATACGTATTTGTTCCTCCGCGCTTTCCGTATGTTGTCGAGATGCTTGTCATGTGAGTCCAGAGATTGTCAAAACGTTTAGAGAAAATTGACATTGAATATTGAATTGTCAAATGAACATATTTTATTTTGCATTACAATAAATGGTCAAAATGCTCTCCCGTTTATTAAAAGAACACCAAGCGAAACAGAACGAAAGGAAAGAGTTACAAGGTACGTGTTTCTGTAAATCTCTAGTGACTAGCTGTGCCAGGCCCATTGATGCAATATTAAAAGTAAAGATAAAGACGCTTCTTTATGTTTGTCTGCTAAATGCATTTAAGAAAAGATGGCGTTGATACGCTGTAATAACAAAAATTATTCATTTGCATGCAAGTCGTAAATCCTGTTTTTAGTCATTTCCTGTTTATTTTAAGTTACTGACATTGCTTGTATTTGATGTATAAGTGCAGAATTAGGTATATTTAAAAATAACAACAGATAAGTTCTAATAAACTACGAATAATTGAGTAAATTGTGTAATAATGTTTAAATATTATACACTTTTACTATATATATATATATATATATATGTATACATTAAATAATGAGTTATATTGGATGTGTATTATTATTATTATTTTTCTATTTCTTCATAAATGATTCGATGCTTTCCAGAAAGACGAAGGCGAGAGGCCATAGCAGCTGCAACGTGTTTAACAGAAGCCCTGGTGGATCATCTCAATGTAGGGTGAGTTGGATACGTTATATATGTTGATAAAGTTGCTCAGGATTACATGATCAGTTCATGTGATCAGTGTGGTCATAATCCCAGCCTTGTGTGGACGTTATGATGAAATTCTGCCAAAGCAGCTTAGAGTTGCATGGTTGGATGCAACAGAACATTTTTCTTGCAACAGACAAATTCTTGCAAGAACAGACAAGATGTAGACGAGCTTGTTTCTTCATCAGATTTGGAGAGGTTTTGCATTACATCACTCGCTCACCAATGGATCTATTGCGGTGAATGGGTGCCGTCAGAACAAGAGTCCAAACAGCTGATGAAAACATCACAATAATACACAAGTAATCCACACCAAGCCAAAAGCTGCATGTTTGTAAGAAACAAACCCAACATCAACATGTTTTAACCCATCGTTTCTGGCTAAAATGCAAATCTTCTATCCTAAATATAGTTTTTTGCAGTGAAATAGATAATATGCCCAGATAAAGCATCGTTTACAGTCAAAATAATTCTAAACAAATATGTTGGTGGATGTTTATGTGAGCTACTGATGTAATGCTACATTCTGCTCCAAATCTGTTCGCATGAAGAAACAAACTTGGATGGTCTGATGGTGAGGACATTTAAAGCAGATATACATTTTTAGGTGAAATATTCAATATTGTAATGTTTATCTGGTCAGGGTGGCGCAGGCGTACGTCAACCAGCGCAAGCTGGACCATGAGGTGAAGACGCTGCAGGTTCAGGCCAGTCAGTTTGCCAAGCAAACGGCCCAGTGGATCAGCATGGTGGAGAACTTCAACCAGGCATTAAAAGTACACAGGGTTTCTTTTATATATCGAATCACGGAGAACTCTGCAAATGTAATAGCAGATTATTTCTTTACAGGAAATCGGAGACGTGGAGAACTGGGCACGGAGTATTGAGATGGACATGCGGACGATCTCGACAGCTCTGGAGTATGTGCACAAAGGCCCGGTTCAGCCCACGTCTTCATGAGCAGATGGACTCTGATGGTCCAACATGGACAGAATCACTGAGGCTTTTCCTCCCGTTGCTGGTGAAACTTGGACACTGTTATTTGAGACATTTGTGTCTCATTTATTCCAGTACATAACTGGTGGAAGAGCTGATTATTTCTCATTTGGTTAATTTTTTTTATTTTCGTTTCACATAATATGCTTGAATAATAAAAAAATATCTGTTGTGTTATAACGGCTGCATTGGAACATTTATTTTTTTAATCACATATTACCCCCCAAATTCACTGTCCAGCTTTGACCAACATATCTATCCAGCCTCGGAAATGAACATACAGTACCAGGATTAAAACCCGTTCCCTGTCCTTTTTTAGCTTTTACAGATGCAATGGTGTGCTAAAATAGATTTTACACATTTCTGTGGGATTTCACGGTTTGTTAATTTTTACTTAACCCACTAACTACTTACCCTGTGACGCTACATAATCCACTTTTACAACAAGGTCTTTCAGCCTCAGGATTAACATAAGGACAAACAGTAAAACGTAAAACTAACCCCCAACCGAGAGAAAAAAAAAACTAAGAGCAGAATGTGGTGGTTGTAAGTCCCAACATGATGCCAGGTTTTGCTCCATAAAATATGAAACGGATAGCTAGCGGTATTTTTGTTTTGGTAATTTTCAACAAATGCAGTTTGATTGAGAGTCATAGGAATCCACAATGAAAAACCATGTCTTTTGTACAATTCAAAATTAAGCCTATGCCTTCTATATTAAATTACGTTTTAATTTAAACGAAAACGGCGAATCCGTGTGGTTCGGCTAACAGTTTGGGTACAGCAGATACGCTCCAAAATTACGCTACGGTGCAGAATTGTTAAATAAAGTAGTTATTTTTGTTTTCTTTCTTCATAACAATGATAGCAGATGGAATATTTGGACGATGTCTTTCATACTTTTCTGCACTGTGACAGGGTTTATCACTTGGCTGTCAACGGGACGGTCACAAAATATTATCCAAAGTATTGGAAGCTACCTCTGTTATTAAAATGATATTATAAAACATAAAGAAGCTACTGTGTATGATCAATGTTTGTCTGTAAGATTCAATGTGTAATCGGTAGGCTATTAAAAAAAACAGGTGTGGTGTAAATAATGGCTTTTGGTGTATCGGACAAATGTGGGCGATGAACGTCTATCAACCTTTTACAGAACTCAGCCATATAAGAAGAGTAAATACTGCAGAATTCACGTATATATTCAATTAAATGCCCCTTTCAACAGTGTTTGGAAACGCACAGATGTAGCTTTCATCAGTGAAGTTAAACGTGCAAGCATTTGTTCACTATTTTGGTTGGAGAAACTGACCGCGATTGACCTAAATGAGAAGAGCGTACTAAAATGTGGGGAATAAAAATCTATAAACTCCCAGAGGCTCATCAACGGGACAGATTTCTTCTAACAGCACAATGCAGCTCTCTGACTCATCAATGCACAAAGTTGTCGGCAATGCCAAACGCTCCATCCTTCAGAAGGAATACAGTGTCATCTGATCTGACTGGTCTGACTGGAATTCAATTAATTAAAACTACCACTGAATAACGCAGCCACCAGCATAAGCTTGATTTTGGTGGTCTATCCAGATACCATGTTCACAAACACAGCTTGCTGGTTGAGCAACTAGACCAGCTCAAGCTGGATTTTCCAGTAGGGCGCGCACAAAAAAGGGGCCTAATTTGCAATACAGGGAGATTGGAGATTAGAAATTGTGACCCTGTCTGACAGGATCAGCTTTAGGGATAAATCTGAGACGCGGACACACTTCAGATCACTCAGCAAACGCGCTCAGGACCTACAGCTCCAGAAGAAGGGAAAAGTAAGTCTGATTGTCTAATTTAACTGATAGCAGAATTTATATTCAGTGAACATTGTGCTTTTAACATTAATTTAAATGTGTATGTTTCAATAAATATATATTTTTAAAGGGGGGAATTAACTGGATTCTTTTAAAAGTAAAGACAATATTTTACCAAGGTTTTTACTGGTGAAAATGTCAAATTTGTGCATTATTAATAGAAGTTATATATATTTTTTTTGTAATGTAATGATAATTTCCTTAATGTGTGTAATAAGTTCATAGGGGGCTTTTGTTTAGTATAAATATTTTTTTATTTTTTTTTTGGACTTTGGTTTGATTGATATAAAATATTTAGTTAATAATAATTAAGTATGTATACTAATTATATTAAGAATTGCAATATAATGTATGTATAAACAGCTCTGCTTGTTTGATAATTAATTAGTACACATTCCTCAAAGCATTGTGTGCATATGAATGTTTGGTTTTGTTCAGTTGGTTATGTGGTAACAGAGATGAATCCTCAGCCGTTCTCTTTGCTAATTAGTCCCTGTAGCTAATAGGTTTTGTGCTTTGAGAAGCTTATAGTGTTTATGGTGATGGATTTTCAATTTTTACGCCAAACCTTTACGCTGAAGTCTCCCTTTGTTTCATAAGAGCCTTAGTTCAAGATTTCTCACGTGCTCTGAAAAAAACGACGGCGTTACGTATAGCGCCCTGTGACTACATAATCTAAAACCAAGAAAAAGCTGTGCACATGGGTCAATAATGTTCAGTAAACCTCCAAAGACAATATTACATCATTTTAAAAAACAAGTCCCATTATTTCTGGATATTTACCAGATTTACCTTCATTTAATGCAGGTTTAATGCTTTAAAAACAAATGGATAAAGCAATGACAGCCAAGGGTGTGTAATTTACAGGAATACTAAAAACTCATTTTCCACAGTTTATTGTAAAATAATTAGAACATTTTAGAAACATGTAGATTTTTCAATAAATTGATATAGGATTTAAGTTCACAGTACTTTTTTGTAGTGGGTTATGTTGGGTTATGGTTGAATGAACTGCACTCTGACGCTCCATAATCACACCCCACATTTTTTTTTTCTTTCACTCCTTTCTACCAAAAAGCAATTGTTTACAAAACATCTTTGCAGAATCACTCAGGAGGCAGAAACAATGTATGAGTACTTGAGGTAAGAACCCGTGTGACTAAAATCCTATCAATGCAAGCAAATAAACCAACAAAATTTATAAATTTGTACATTTTGTATGCATTACAGTAACAATTGTACATGCACGTACGTCTTGGGTGCTTTTGTGCTGCTGTGGGTGCTGGTGTGGTTCTACCGGGACAACCTGGAGATCACCAAGGTCTCTGAGAAGCACGTTTTTGTGACCGGTTGCGACTCTGGGTTCGGACACCTACTATGTAAACGCCTGGACAAACGGGGTTTCCGTGTCCTAGCTGGGTGTCTTACAGAAAAGGGCGCAGATGATCTGAAGAGGGCCACTGGACCTTTCTTGAAGACCTGCATCTTAGATGTTACCAGCAAAGCCAGCATTCAGAAGGCTTTGGAATGGACCAAAAATGAAGTTGGAGATAAAGGTGAGTTTCAGGTGAGATGCCGAAATCAGTTTTCAAATACATGTGACAACTTTGTTCCCAACTCTCCAGGACTCTGGGGTCTCGTGAACAACGCCGGCCGCTCTCTTCCCATGGGTCCATCGGAGTGGATGAAAATCGAAGACTTCGAAAGCACGCTCAAAGTCAACATGACTGGTGTGATCGAGATGACCATAAACTTCTTCCCTCTTATCAAAAAAGCCCGTGGACGAGTGGTGAACGTTGCATCAGTCTTGGGAAGAGTCGCAGCTAATGGCGGAGGGTATTGCATCTCAAAATTCGCAGTGGAGAGCTTCTCAGACTGTCTCAGGTATCACATTTCAATCAAAACAATGGTATTCATGTAGCTGCTATATCAGTTTGGACCTTCAAAACCATTTGTTTTTATAGAGAACCTCTTGATGTAATTTCAGGAGGGACATCCAGAATTTTGGGGTCAAAATTTGCATCATTGAGCCCGGTTTCTTCAAGACGCAGGTGACCAGCTTGGACCCCATTGAGAAGGAACTTCATCGCCTCTGGAACCAACTGACCCCTGAAGTGAAGGAGAGCTATGGAGACAAATACTTGATGAAATGTATGTTATTTAAACCAACTAAACCAACCAAATCCATTTCTCCAGACATACGCTTTTAAAAATAATGTCATAGAAGAAACATTTTGGTTCCCCAATTGGTTCTTAACAGAGCCATAGTGTGAAGACCATTTAATAACCTAAAGAAACCTTTTTAAGGTTTACCATAGAACCTTTTGTGCATCGCAAAGGTTCCGTGGATCTTAAAGGTTCTTTACGGAACACTCAACGTCAATAAAGAATCTTTACTTTTAAGAATGCTGTCCATTTAGACACTCTTTGTCTCTCCAGACATCAAGATCCAGAGGCTGATCATGAACACCATATGTGACTCCGACCTCAGTAAAGTGACCAACTGCATGGAACATGCCCTGCTGGCCGCCCACCCAAGAACACGCTACAGCGCAGGCTGGGATGCCAAGCTCTTGTGGATTCCCCTGTCTTACATGCCTGCTTGCGTGGTAGACATTGCGCTGAAGCTAGTGTTGCCAAAGCCTGCACAAAGTGTCTAGATTTGGAAGTAATTTTAGGCAAGCTACTTTTAACTCTTATCTTTCATTCCTCTCTCATGATACACTGGATGATGCTCTATTTTGGGTTCAGCAACTAGAGTTTACAAACACTATGTGTCTGTAAATTTTAATAATGTATTTATGATGCAAAGTTAACTGGACATTATCAGTAATTTTGTATATTTATGAACCATTATACAAAGTAGTTAACGTGCCTTAAAATGCATCACCAGTTTGTGCCTGTTGGTCATCTAATGTTTTGCTAGAGTGCCACTGACTTTGATTAGTGGCCAGAGTTAGTTGTTTGCATGAAATTCATATTCATAACACAATTAAATAAATGAATATTTTCTGTGCCTTGCAATCTGTGCCACATTTTCTTTCCAGAAAGAAAGATATTGTTTAAATCAGCACATGTTGGTTACTGTTTAGCTGAACTTTTTCACTCTTTGAAAGGATCTTTCACCGTCTGGCAAATCGAGACAAATTACTTAAAATTTAACAATAATTAATAATTCACGTTCATTATTAAACCCTGTTATGAAAAGGCATGTATGAAAGAACCCAGCAATTGTTAATCGGAATTAAATAGCCTATATAAATGTATAAATTTATATTATTTAATGTTCTGGTATCTTCCTTGGCGCTGAGGTAAAAGTTGTCAGAAAACGAGCAAAAATCACTGAGATTGTTTACCTCAGATCGTTTGAATGACGAGGTATCGTAAATTTCAGCTTAAAAAACGTCTCAAAACATGCTAACATGGGGTCGCTTAGCCCATCGATGTTTCTACATCGAAAGTTATTCAGTAATCTGCGACAGTGAACTTTTAGGCGATGCCAGTGTTTATAAAGTAGCTCTGGAGCCTCTCCGGCGCTTGCCGGATTCCCCGCGCACCTGTTGACGTGCCTCAAAACAAACCAGCCGCGGAGAGACCGTTATCAGCGACACGGAATAGTTTTAATTCTTTTAACGCTTTAAAATTTATAGTTTGTCTCAAGAGATACTGGAATATGATCTCTTTAAGGACCAGACTGCCTAACATCGGAATTATTGGCTTACTGGCAAAAGAAATCGCAAAAAGCAGCTCAAAGTGTGAGAATGCGGCGAAGAGGACGTTCAGTTTATCTTGGAAGATTCACGCGAGTCAAAAATTTATCGTTCCTGCATCCACGGATCAACCTCTGTCAAAAAAGTGAGTCACTTTTGCAAAAAAATAAAACGTTAACTGAAAATAGGCTTATGCATAATAATAAAAACAAAACAAAAACACTAATAAACTGTGCTGTAAATACAGTATGCTTGGTGTTAGTAGGCCTATGTGTAATTTTATTTTATTAAAGCAGACAAGTGACCAATGAAGGTCTGTTCTCTGGACTAGAAGACATGCTTTTCTACACTATAACTGAAGGAGCAGAGAAAGTTCCTGTGTCTCATTTCATTGCTGTGAGTTTATTGAATGACACACACACACAAACACAAACTTATAGCCAATAAACACTGAACAAGATTCAAATGCACTAGCAGTTTTTCCAAGTCTGCTTACTGTACACTATCACTGTATAAGGGCAGCAGCTGGGAGCTGCGGCATGCACTCAGTTGCATCATGTTATGGCTCAGTTTACTATCAATCTCCTGCATGTTTCCCTGAAATCTGATTCGGTCACAGGAAGGCTGAGGCAAAACACACAAATGTTCAGCCAGACTTTGTGGAACTGGTTTGTGTCATGGGTTATGTAATCATTTATAAGGAAAGTCAATAAAAACAGTATAGTATAAACAAGATTTATTTTTGATTAGACAGAAGTCTTACATAGTTTGCCAGCAGATAGATTTTTTTAGACTATTAATTTATATTTATAGTCTTTTTTGTTTACATTTATGTAAATAGTTGTTTAACAAATCTAGTGCTGTGAAATCTAGAGGTGTAAATAACTAGAAGTTTTTGTGTACATAAAGTATGTGTGTATATTTAATATATATATATATATATATATATATATATATATATGCACATACTCTATATAATTCATAAAAATGTTGTTTATATA
>JAUMHP010000035.1:484303-495788 GCA_032361065.1 Enteromius trimaculatus | reverse complement strand
GCTTCCTGGCAGTAAAAAGTGCCTTCCACGACCAAGTAGGCTCATCATGCACTTCCGGGAAGAAAGGCACCGAAGTGTCCTCCATACCTCAGTACGGGGCACACCTCAGCACCAATCATGCTGCCTCAGAGGCTCAGGACGCTGTGGAGGATTCCACTTAATCCCGATTCCCCTGGCGGCCCGGGAAGCATAGCGACAGTTCTGAATCAGCATCCGGTATGGTTGAGTGTCCATCGGACACCGCTCCAAAAATCGAATGCTTCACTTCCAGAACTGCACTCTCCTTCCGATGCAGTAACCGACATCTGATCATCAAGGGGAGCTCCAAAAGTTGACATCTGACACCATTTCCGGTTAATCAGGCTACCCAATGGAGACTCCAACAGTGTCGGAGTACGGGCGTCAGGAGGCAAACAAACAAATGTAGATAGTGCACTACAAATGTTACCGGCACCACAGTCGCTGCAACGCTGTAACACTCGCCTTTCTCCGTTGTTTCGCAGAGTAGAATGGCTCCCAGAACGTTCGCATGAACTGCTCAGCTCTGAAGCAAGGATTTGGTTTATGGTTCTGTAATATTTTTTCATGCTTCTGCTTTTGTTATATTAGAGTGCTGTATGACTTTAGTCATGATGAATTTAATTCAGACATAAACTTAACATAAATATGATTTGTTGTCTTTTCTCTTTCTGTCTTCAGTCTGTGTGGATGCAGTATTACAGAGAAACAGTGTCTCATCCTGACTTCAGCTCTGTATACAAACCTTTCACACCTGAGAGAACTGGACCTGAGTGGAAATAAGATAAGAAACAAAGGAGTCAAACACTTTTGTGGCATACTGAATAATGAACGCTGTAAACTGGAGAGACTGATGTGAGGACATGCTTAAAATCATTTCAACATTGCAATTTATCTTGAACACTTTCACTCAATATCTCACAGAGAATATGAGTTCACATAATATTTGTGTAAAATTATTCCTGTGTTTTGTGAACCAATAAAAGCAGGATATAAATGTCAGGTAACCCCTAAAATCTAAATTCTAAATAAAAAAATCAAACCTCAAATCAATCCCGGGTCATGACAATAAACACTTCCCAGGTACCAAACACTGTTAAATTTGGCCAGTGAGTTTTATAGCGTCATAGATTACTATAACAGGATGATTTAATTAACTTCAAAGCTAAAAGAACGTAACTACAAGACACAAACACACAAAAACACATCAGAGGTCACAGAGTGAACAACAGCGGGGTCATGGTATGAATGAAACTGCCCAAACATGTTCCTCACACCAGATAGAGTCTAAACAAAACTAAGAAATGTCAAAGTGTCTGGGCTCTGGGTTGATGTCGCACGTTGGTTTAAAGAGAAAATAATTGTCTTTGTCTGCCTGTTCTTCTGTTTTTAGTCTGAATGACTGTGGCATTACAGATGTTGCTTGTTTGGTTCAGTCTTTGTCTGAGAAGAAAGCACGACAGTTTTTAAAAGAGCTTGATCTGAGAAATAATAAAATAGGAAACTCAAAGCAGCTCAGTACCGTACTACAAAACTCAAACTGTAAACTGAGGTGAGTAAACATTGTTTGTCCCAGTCATGCTAACACAAACACACAAACATGATGTCGTTTTTGTTTTTTTTTTCTTTTAAATGTGTTTAACAAATGTTTTAAAATGTTTATGCCAAATAATATAAAATCAGTAGCTAATCATGTTACAGAAAGGTATTCTTTTTTACAATTAATTATTCTTTGTAATCAAAGTAACTGAAATATACGTAGCAACTAATTTTCAACTTGGTCCACTCACCACCGCTGTTCTCTTCTGATTCCTCCTTCAGCCTGGATCAAGAACATTTGTTCCTGAGACCTGGTGTAAACTACGTTAGTGGGTGGTTAACTTGGCCTGAAGCTCCAGGGGAATTTGTGAAATCAACAGAACAAGAAATGTCACCATTAGATGTGGAATGCTCAGGTTTTTACTTTAGCACTTTTATAAATGCATATGCGTAAGATATTGCTAAACAGCAAGCAATAAATACAAACAATGCTAACTTTACTGCAGTAACACTTTGCTTGAAGGGGTGTGTGCATAAGACTGACATGACACCTTCATAATCATGACATAACATAGACGGTCAGAACGGTAAGATCAGGCAAACAAGTCAAAGGGGCCCGGCAGCAAACAATCAAGCGGAGATATCATAGTCCAGGTTACATACAGAGAAACACAGTAATGGAAGTAGTATTAGGTTATAGGTTGTGTCTTAAAGTGATTTATGACCCTGATTTACAACCTTTTAAGATTATATGGCGTCTATTAATAGTAATATCCGGTGTACATATATATGTGATCTATAAATAAACACATCCGTCCTAAAAATTCTGGAGGTTCATTTCCGGTGCGATAATGAGTCTTTGAGCAGCTGTTGTACCCTGTGTTAAACCATAAACGAGTTGTAAAGTAGGGTTTGATGAATCTATGATTTTATTCTGTGTCCAGTGTGACAGGTGCTTGTGTGAGTGTGAGCCGCTTGACGGCTGCTGAGGGCAACCCCCTCCCCACGAAGCATGTGCACTTTATTGCCATCGCTCTCGGTGATGGGTAGAGGGGTGACAAAAAAAAAAAAAAGGAAAATATCAAACAGCAAAATGAATAAAAGATTTTAAGAGTGTGTGTATGCGTGGGACAAATTATCAATAGGGTTGACTGTTTATAACAGATTGATTAAACAATGAATTAAAAAGAATAAGATAATAAATGTGTACAATTACAGTTGAACATTTTTTAGTGCTGGGAACCGCGTTCTACAAATGGTTCAAAAATAAGTATTTGATTTTTTGTGTGTGTTTTTGGTGTGCATTCAAAAGCATTCTCAAAGATGCCACATGGACTTTCAACCAGTATAGTCCATTGTGTATATAATTATTGTACAGTTTTATCAGCTCTTCTCTCTTTCTTCAGTTCCACAGTCATTCTCTCATCACTTTCAACACCCCGCCCCCAGTCCAGGACAGGTACATCCAGCAAAACTTTCTCTAAATACTTCTAGATAAGCCCTGAAATTTCATAAGTTTTCACAAAACTAAATATGTACTGTATTGACTACTTCTTATAGTCTGGTCAGTCTGGTCCTCAGCCTCAGTCTTTGTATCAATCTGGGCCACTGTCAGCCCCCACACCCCCTAACCTGCCCCCAGGACACAGCTCGCCACTGGCCTCCTACACCCTTCAAGGCTACAGCCCCTACCAGCCCCTGGCTCGCCCCTACTCCTCTCTACGACCGCTGAAGGAAACAAATGTAAACATGCACAAAACACTTCCACATCTGCAGTGTGGTTCAGAAACGTGACCGGGACAGACAAAACTATGGCTATAATATAAATACTGGGTCTAAAATTATAAAAATTCATAGGACAATGTATTACTGCTTTTATGTTTGGAGTCCCAGAGACCCCATCAAAGTAAGGTATAACAGGATGGGTTAAACATCTGAATCTTTACCAAGTGTTCTGTCAGCCATTTTAGTAAACAATACTTTTTTGTATTCCTTATCTACACTTTAGGTTTTTTTTTTTATTATTATTTAATTATATATGTTTATTTTTTTCTGACTCTTCTTTCGGCTTTTCGTTGTTTCAGACTCGTGTTCCAGGTGCTCTCTCAGGTCCTCACCACTCAGGAGGTCACGTCCCTCCATTTGTGATGTTGCCTCATGCCTCTCAGCAGGGTTCTGGCCCCAAGCAGAGGCCTCTTCCACCCCAGCAGAGACCCCACCAGCACTACACCTACATTGAATCTCAGGGTCAGTTCCTTGCAAACAAAAAACTTTCTTTATTGCAGTTAAGTAATTTGTGCAAAGTTTTTGTTCACCAATCACTGTGGCTATTGATTTTCCAAATTTACTAACCATTTTCACTGGCCACAATTTCCTTGTTGGGGAAATTACATTTTATATGACTTAATACTGAACACAAGTGTTTCCAAGGGGAAACAGAGGCCTCCCCCCAAAGCACGTGCGCTCTAGTGCCATCGCTCTTGGTGATGGGTAGTGGGGAGACAAAAGAAAGAAGAAAAAGGAAAAAAGCAAACCGCAAAATGAATAAAAGATTTTAAAAGTGTGTGGGGGACAAATTAGCAATAGGGTTGTAATAGGGACTGTCTGTATAAAATCGGTCTCAGCAATACATAAATAAAGGGATTAAACAACCAATTAAAAAGAATAAGAATACAGTTTAACAGTCTTCAGTGCTGGGAACCCCGTTCTACAAATGGTTAAAAAATAAGTATTTCATCGTGTTGTGAGTGAGATTTATTTTTTTATTTTTTTGGTGTGCATTCAAAAGTATTCTTAAAGGTTTCTAAAGTTACGGTTGAACCCCTGATGCCACATAGACTTTCAACGATGTCCTTAAAACATTTCTGAACCTTGATAGTAAACTTGCTGCCCATGGAGGGTCAGAAAGATCTTGTTTTTTTTGTATGACATAAATATAAAATAACTGGTTGAAATTGTTTTGCACTACTGATTGGAGCCAGATGTGACAAAGACCTATAGCCATCAGAGTGTCTACTTCTGACTTCAGGCATACCCTTTTCTGCATGCTATGCTTTGGCTAATACTTATTATAATCTCAAATACTTTTTGTTCACCTGTCTCAGGTTCTGTGGTGACTCCTCGTCTGGACCACAGGTCTTCAGCGCCCCCTATGATCTTTGCTGCAGCATCAGCAGCAGAATGTCATCTGAAGGAAGAACCCCAGTCTTTGTATCAATCTGGGCCACTGTCAGCCCCCACACCCCCTAACCTGCCCCCAGGACACAGCTCGCCACTGGCCTCCTACACCCTTCAAGGCTACAGCCCCTACCAGCCCCTGGCTCGCCCCTACTCCTCTCTACGACCGCTGAAGGAAACAAATGTAAACATGCACAAAACACTTCCACATCTGCAGTGTGGTTCAGAAACGTGACCGGGACAGACAAAACTATGGCTATAATATAAATACTGGGTCTAAAATTATAAAAATTCATAGGACAATGTATTACTGCTTTTATGTTTGGAGTCCCAGAGACCCCATCAAAGTAAGGTATAACAGGATGGGTTAAACATCTGAATCTTTACCAAGTGTTCTGTCAGCCATTTTAGTAAACAATACTTTTTTGTATTCCTTATCTACACTTTAGGTTTTTTTTTTTATTATTATTTAATTATATATGTTTATTTTTTTCTGACTCTTCTTTCGGCTTTTCGTTGTTTCAGACTCGTGTTCCAGGTGCTCTCTCAGGTCCTCACCACTCAGGAGGTCACGTCCCTCCATTTGTGATGTTGCCTCATGCCTCTCAGCAGGGTTCTGGCCCCAAGCAGAGGCCTCTTCCACCCCAGCAGAGACCCCACCAGCACTACACCTACATTGAATCTCAAACAAAAAACTTTCTTTATTGCAGTTAAGTAATTTGTGCCCTACAAGCCTACAGAAATCCCCAGTTGAACATTAGATCTGATATTTAAAATACAGCAATGTGCACGTAACAATTATTTCTTTTATTATTTATTTATGCATTTGGATTATTACAAATAATACATTTTTGCATTTCTCTGCTCCCATGAAATGACATTTTATATGACTTAAACTGCACACAAGTGTTTCCAAGTTAAATTTCATTTAATATAATAAGATATTATAGGGCTGTTACCTATCATATTAAATCAGTATCTACAAAATCGATCTTTCTACTGCAGAAGAAACAGAAGTGACTGCTGCAGCATCAGCATTCAGATGCATTTATTACAGTTCAGTGTAGCTGAAATATAGCACGGATCCATTTACACTACATGCAAATTATAATATCTTGGTGTTTTAATATGCATATAGCTATATACAGTGAGGTCAAGTATTTGATCACCCTGTGATTTTGCAAGTTCTCTTACTTAGAAATCATGGAGGGGTCTACAATTTTCAGCATAGGTGCATTTCTACTGTGAGAGACAGAATCTAAAGAGAAAAATTCAGAAATCACATTGTAGGATTTTTAACAATTTTTTAAGAGTTACTGTGTCAAATAAGTATTTGATCACTTGCTCATCAGCCAGATTTCTGACTCTCCAGTACCTACAGTACTTTGCGGCTTGTGCAAACCGCCAGTAAGTGGCAGCATCATTAGTGACTCATCTTAATTAATGAATTGTTGAAGCCTTCAAACGATTCGTTCAGATGGCTACATTCAAGAGAGAAGCAATATGCCTGTCTTTACGAATGGATCACTGAATCATTGTTTCCAAATTTTGAATTAAATTAATTTAATTATGCAAATCATTCACTAACAAAACTGCTCTGTGCTGCATCTACGCGACTGTTCTGCTATGAACTTTGTTTGGAACTATGTTCATTTTAACTACTCATTTTAACTCTTAATGTCAAATTTGCAATCATGGTATTCAGGGAACTTCCCTCTCCTGGTCGTGTCATGTTGATTAACTAGGCTGTAAAACGATTTTACATTTTTATTTTTCTTCTGTGTGCAGTTCTTTCTTTCACAAGATTCTCTCACATACTCAAGCTGCGTGAGCTTCATTGGTGTTACTCGTTATCTTATTAATAGCCGTTTACGTGCACCGAATGTAGCCTAATAAAATCAGAATCATTCTCCCCGAAGTTTCAGATTAGTTGTCCGGACTGGCGAGTAAAATTATCTTCTTTCACTTGACCCTTAAAAAAATCCACTTGTCTCAGACAAGCATTAATGTTGAATACCATTACTGTAAAATTCAACCCATCAGAGCAGATAGTAGAAGTGTGATACCACCACAGGCACAGCTGACATTTGGCGGTTTTTATACAGTAATGTCAAGCCCTGACTACGTCAAAAGTAGTATTTGAACATTACGGTTTTTAATGTTTTGTTGTTGTTGTTTTTTTTAAAGAAGACTCTTCTGCTCACCAAGTCTGCATTTATTTAATTTAAAAATAAAGGAGTCTCAGAATGACCTTATTTAAGAAACTATTTTAAAATTAAATAAAACTTATTTATAAAACTTAATAAAATAATCTTTTACCTGAGCTCTGGGATGAAGCTCTGTTGGGTCTCTGAGATAGTGTGAATGGGGAATCTGGAAGAACAACTCTGGAGAAACGAAAGATTTTTTTTCCATCAGTTGTACTGTATATGGATAATGATTCAGCTTTAGCCTAATTTGTAGTTTTAAATCATTTGTATAGATTTAGGACCAGGTAGGTGTGATCTTACATGTATTCACTTGGAGGCTGAATGTACGGCTCATCATCACTCTCTATTGAAGAGTCATATATTCAGCATTATTTCTTGTTTATTCACAAGGAGTTTACATTTAACACATATTCAGTTAGCACTGTGCAAACTACCCAGAATTACAATGCAAAATGAGTCATTTGATTTCTGACCATGGCCATTGACATGACTGTTGAGTCCCTCCTCATCGTTTTGATTCACATAACTGGCTTGACTTCCAGCTAGAGAAGAAGAAATGTGTGCTTTAATGATAATACTACTAAATATACTTGCATAGCAGAGGAACCTTGGAGAATACTTTTGAATGGACACCAAAAACACAAAAAAATCTAATACTTTTTTTTTAACCATTTGTAGAACGGGGTTCACTGAAAACTGTTCAACTGTAATTGTACACATTTATTATCTTATTCTTTTTTAATTCGTTGTTTAATCAGTCTGTTATAAACAGTCAACCCTATTGATATTTTTTCCCACACATACACACACACACACACACACTGTAACGATCAGCTGGATGTGCCGGCACAGCTCTGGATGGCACTCCAGCTCTCCACGAACTGTGGACTATCACCTGTTAATCATATTCTCCACCCACCTCATGTGTTGTCATGGTCACTGACATGTTCTCCACCCCTCTGTGTCGTTATCTCCAGTATAAATACTCCAGAATTCCCTGTGTTCGGCGCTCATCATTGTACGTGGTTCGTCCTGTCTTTGTAAGCGTTTACCTCCCTCTGTATTGTATAGCACTTTGGATCTGTCTCTGTTTTTGCCTACTGCATTGTTGTTTGCCGTTGTTGACTTCAGCCTGTCTGTTTTCCCTGTGAGTTTACTCAAGAAAGCCTGCATTTGGATTTGCACGCTCCCCGTCTCATTCGTGACACACACACACACACACACACTCTTAAAATCTTTTATTCATTTTGATATTTTCCTTTTTCTTTCCTTTTTTTTTTTTTGAGTGCATGTGCTTTGTGGGTAGAGGGTCGGCTTCAGCAGCTGTCAAGCAGCAAACAAGCAACTGTCAAAAAGTGACAAACCACCTCTGCTCTGACCAAAAGCCACAGCTGGGTTTGTCACTTTTTGAGGTCCCCCCTGAAACATTTCCGTTGTGGTTCGTGCTGTTTGCAGCACGTTCATGTGTTGGCAGCGCCCCTCTGTGTTTGGTCGCGTTGTGAGAATTTGCAGTTTGCATGTGTTTTCTTAAGTTTGCAGCACTTAAGTTTGAGCTTTCTTGGCCACCGTGCATATACCTAAACCTACCCATCTCCACCCTTTAACCTACCAAACTCCACCCCTTAGATGTGGATCTAACCACGCCCCCTGGATCTTGTGTGCTGCAGTGAGCCCCAACTTGCACGACATAGATACTTATGTTGTCTTGATCATGTCAAGTTGTCAGGACATAGACACTCACAAGACATAACAAAGACATCTCTAATAATGTCATCTTTGCATTGAAAAATACATAACTGTGTGAATGACACTTAATGACAGTTGTCATAAACATGCACAAAAGTAAATTACCTCCTCTTGTATTACTTTTTAAAAACTGTTTCTAATGTAAAGGTGGAAAAGGATTAGTGCTTCAAAATAAACAATGCAACTTTTATAGAAACATAATGTAGAATCTTTGTAGTTTTGTAGCTGAATGGTGTTTTGTATTTTCTTACAGATGCAATGGAGGTGGATGAAGAGGATGATGAACTTAATATATTAAATGATATAAACTAAAAGTCTAAATTGAAATTTTTAATATTGTGGGCTGCATGTGTATAGTTTTAAATTTGTGATTTATAATAGAAAAATGTTAACACGTTTTTTACTTTTATGTATGTTTTACATTGTATTTTTCTATTTACATGCAGAATGTTAATTTAAATGTATTTGTTTTGTAAGTTGTGTCAAGAAACATGTCTCTGTCGACGAGACAAAGCTTTGACTGATGTAAGAGATGTTGATGAATCTGTCCTCACAGCAGCCCAGACTGATCTTTACTGATCTTTACTGATCTTTCACAGTGACCATTTCAGATAGTCTATACATGGCTTTTTGATTCAGTGATTTTAAGCTTCTCTTGTATTGTTATGTTTTGCATATGTATATGCATATAAAAAAAAAAAAAAAAAAAAAGTGCTATGTTTCTGCAGCTCACCACTAGAGGTCAACACCCATCACATTATGTCAAGTACAAGCAACAATTTCAGCATGTGGTCCTAATCACAGACGTCTACGATCCTAACTCTTAGGTAGAACTATTTTACAGTTCTGTGTGTGATTGCTTTTCCTGCTGTGATCTATAATACCTCTCTGTGCTCCACCATATTCCCTGATCATCACCACTGCTGAGACTTTCCCCAGCTAGATTATGTAATAAATATGAATTAATTATCATTATTACAGAGTTTTGTGCAGAAATTAAAAAAACATTTAATCAACTAATTCACTTAATACATTTACAATACAATTAAATTAAGTATGCATGAATCCAGCGGTTAGATGTAATTCCGATTATTTGCAAATTGCTTACTATACAGTTTCTCGTTCACTTTCTTTACATTTTTATAATCAAACGTGAGAGTTGTTAGCATTAAAATATGAACATAAACGAATTCTATTTTTTTTCTGTAATTTGTAAAGTGCTTAGAAATATTAAGTGAATGTCTTTTCGCAGGTTTGTAGTGTGTTAGGGAAAAGAAAAGGGTCGCGCGCAGATCTGTGAGGTGTCGCGGGCGCGCGTGCACGGCAGCATCATCACGCGCAGCATCTTTCGCCCACCGATATCGCTTCATTTCACTTCATTTTTATTCTAAGACAAAAAAAGAGCGTTTACTACCGCGTTGTATCTGGATATTCTGCTCTGCTGGGTCACCGGGAGGATATCTGCTTCTCAGGATTGGAGTGTTTTCATGGAAAATGGCGAGATGGGCTCACGCGTGTCTGCTGCTGATGATGGGGATTCTCAGCGGATCGTGGACCGCAGTGGACGCGCTCACATTTCCACAGCATTACACGTAAGAAAACCATTTTCACAGGATTATATGAAGGACTCTTTCGTTTCCAGATTATTACACTTAATTATACGCTCTGGAAGAACATGTCCATTTCCACAACATTACAGGTTAGAAATGATCCACGGCGATACACGTAGCCTTTTATTAAATGACAATTTCCACAATGCTACGTTTCAGAAATGTTAATTTCCACAGAATTACAAACAATAAAAGCCAATGCGCAGAAAATCACAGGATGCCGATTTCCACAACATTACACAACAAACGCTTAATTCTACAGTATTAGACATGCAAGACATTTTTATTTCTAACTTAATGCACACAATAAATGTTCATTTCCACAACATTACCTGTCATATTCTAGAAAAGAAGAGCTCACTTCCACAACATTACACATAAGAAAGTCATTTCCTCAGCATGCGGCCTATACATAAGAAAAACTTGTTTCCATTCCAAGAAATACTAATGTACACAATATTACACACAAGATATCATTACTGTGCTAACACAGATATTACAAGATATCATTTCCACATGATATATTTCCACAGATATTATTGACATCATTACATGTAAGAAATTATTTCCACAGCATTACATTTGAGAAACACACATTTTCTCAACATTACATGTCATAAAAATTCACTTCCACACATTAGTCTATACGAAAAACTCATTACCACACAACTGAAAGTTTGTAGAAATGAACACAGTTCATACATGTTTACGGGAAACGTGAGTACATCCTCTAAAAGTTGGGCAATATGGCTAAATCTGTCTTTGGGGAGATATTCAATAGAGAAAAACGTCTAAAAATATTAATTTTTAAATTCTAAAATGCAAAAGTAATGTTTATGGTAAATTGTAGTCATTGTAGAAACAAGACGATCTATCTATCTGTCTTTCTATCTATCCTCACAGTTTATCTTCTTGGCTTAAAGCTGATCTTTCTCTGTGAAGTGAATGTGGGTCACAGCAGCCCCTCGTTTCTCTGTCTGTGTCTCGAGGGAGTGTGTGTCAGGTAACAGGCAGCAGGGAAGATCTCAGCTGTGTGTGTGTGTGTTTCTGGGCATGCTCAGATCAGCTGCTGAGAGTGCATCAGATCGCCTGAATCACTGACACACACACCCTGATACACTCTCACCTCTACATATTGTGTAACACATGCTGCTAAACGTGCAGTAAACCAGAGTGTGTGTGTGT
>JAUMHP010000035.1:418714-429976 GCA_032361065.1 Enteromius trimaculatus | reverse complement strand
ATTAATTGTCGATAAGATTTTAACGAGCTCTGTTGACGCATATACCGATTACATAGACAGCGGGCCGCTTGACAGCATTGAAAAATCAAATTTTATTACTGTTAAAATTGCCCCAAAAGCAGCGTTGGCATGGTCAACTGATAAACAGTCATGATAAGCGATTTAGAAGAGCGATTATTAGTTCTTTACAGGTATCATGTTCCTCAGCGTTTCAAGAGTGTTTAACTGTGAATTATTATAAAAATATACCATAAAATTCACTTACCTTACAACAAATGTAATCAGTCCCACGAAGTCTAACGTATCTGTACAATACTTCCCTCCACGTCTTGGTCCCGCCTCCGCTTCAATTTCATTGGGCGAATCTGTGAACCAATCATTTTCCTTTCTGCCCTCAGAACATGTTTGGATAAGTAAAACTCCTATCTGCTTAAAATTAAGGCCAAAAGTTCTATCCTGGTGTCATTAGATCAGCGAATCTTATTTCTCACCATCTTGGAGTCCTTTGTGTGTTTTTTAGCATACTCCATGCAGGCTTTCATGTGTCTTGGACTGAGGAGAGGCTTCCGTCGGGCCACTCTGCCGTAAAGCCCCAACTGGTGGAGGGCTGCAGTGATAGTTGACTTGTTAAAACTTTCTCCTATCTCCCGACTGCATTTCTGAAGCCCAGGCACATTAATCTTTGGGTTCTTCTTTACCTCTCTCACCCGATCGCTCAGTTTGGCTGGAATGCCAGCTCTAAGCTCTGGCTGGGGGAAGGTGCGACCAGTAGATGCTAAAGTGACTGCCATCCTGTCTTATCCTGTTCCCACCACACGGCGGGAGTTCCATCGATTTTTAGGAATAGCCGGGTACTATAGGTGCTTTTGCAAAAAAAAAATCTACGATCGTGGCACCTTTGAAAGCTTTGTGTAATCCTAAAATACCTTTTTTGTGGTCAGACGATTGTCAATATGCTTTTCTGTGTGCTAAATCTCTTCTTTGCAGTGCCCCAGTGTTGTCGGCACCTGATCTGGCACGACCGTTTACATTAGAGGTGGATTCAAGTGCAATTGGAGCAGGAGCTGTCCTTTTGTAAGATGGTGCTGATGGTTTTTTTTTTCATCCTGTGTCTTTCTTGTCCATTAAATTCAATCGACATCAGTTGAACTATTCAACGATTGAGAAGGAGACACTTGCGATGTTGTTGGCTCTACAGCATGTTGACATTTCTCTGGGATCTGCTTCTGTGCCTGTTGTGGTTTTTACCGATGTCCTGTGTCTTTGACCATTCTCTTGGTTATTTGCACAATATTGACAATCTCCTTCCTGGGTTGGGATTCTCAATATGTATTCTTTTGTGAATGTTCAAGCTGTTCTGTGACAATGTCTGTTGGTCTGCTTGTAAAGGGGTATGCAACCATTGATATATGGCTTCCTGTCGGCGCGAGGCCTCTCTGTGGACTTTGGCTCTTCACGTTTCAATGTTCAGATAACATTTTTTACGTGTCTGATTCACTCTGATCCCTTACACCTATCAGCAAGACCTGCTGAGGGATCTAGATGAGAAGGAGAAAATTAGCTCAGACGATATGCTCGCCGCTTTCTAGATCCTGGGAGCAGTCCCACCCCAGTACCAGCTCCTCACACCGCGAGGCTCAAAAACAGAGCATTGCCTCGTGTGCTCCCCGAGGCGACGCTCTGCTGCTGGGGCCTCCAGACCTAAGACCGAGCTAAGAAACATCATTCAGTCTAGGAGGTCCCAGCAGAAAAAGTTCTGAAATCCTGGGGCTCAGGACTGAGGGCAGACCTCTCTGGGTTAAAGAGCCATCCACCACAACGTTGCGCTCAGCCCAGCCAAAACATCGCTGTAGGGCTGAGCTGCACTTAACCCCTGAGGGGGTCCATAAGACGGTAAGATCAAGCTCTCCCTTGTGGCGAGCCATCAGTAGGCATCGAGCTATCATCGTCGATAAAAAGAGAGGCCAGTCTTGAGAGGCTGGTTTCCTTAGTAGACAAGTTAGCAGCTTGGAAAGCTCTTCCGAATATCTCTTAGTGGGTCCTGCAGATAAAAGAGAGAGGTTATCGAATTCAGTTTCAATCTCCTCCGCCGCTGAAGGTGAGCCCAGAGCAGGGTCTGGTTATGGAACAAGAAGTAGAAGGCCTTGTAAGAAAAGGAGCCATAGAACCGATTCCTCTTCGAGAAAGAGAGTCAGGGTTTTACAGTCGATACTTCATAGTTCCGAAGAAGGATGGAGGGCTGAGGCCCATTTTAGATCTCAGGCAACTGAACTGCTCAGTCAGTCAGCTGAAGTTCAAGATGTTCACACTCAAGCAAGTGGTGTTACAAATAAGGTCCAGGGACTGGTTTGTAATAATAGATCTAAAAGATGCATACTTCCATGTGTCCATTCATCCTTCGGCCAAGCTCTTTCACCCTGAACGTTTACAAAAGTAGTAGATGCAGCCTTAGCTCCATTGCGGCTTCAAGGGATTCGCATTTTGAACTACCTAGACAACTCGTTGATATTAGCCCAATCCCAGAGCGAAGTGATCAGGCATCGAGATGTGGTCCTCAATCACATCGAACGATTGGGCCCGAGACTGAACACCAAAAAAAGTGTGCTCTCTCCGGTTCAGAAGACCACTTATTCAGGCGTGGTGTGGGATTCGACCATGATGCAGGCACGAATAGCCCCTGCTCGAATAGCTTTGATTCTCAAATCAGTCAAGAAAGTGAAAGAAGGCCGATTGATTACTGTCAAGCAGTTTCAAATACTGCTGGGTCTGATGGCAGCAGCATCCAGTGTGATTCCGCTAATCTTGCTGCACATGAGACCCCTACAGTGATGGCTCAGGATCAAAGGGTTTTCCCTGAGGGGAAATCCATGTTGAATGATCAAGGTCTCCCGACGATGTGTGCGAGCCTTAGACAAATGGAAACCTTAGACCCAGAGCTGGTGCAGCAGATCTGAAAAAAAGATTTTACAGAGCCGAAGTGGACCTCTTTGCCAATTCCCAGAATGCCCAGAATGCACTATGTCCCCTCTCTACTCTACCAAGAAGTCGGCGCCCAGTCAAAATGAAACCAAGAGCACAATAAAGACTCATTAATGAGGAAAATAAACAACCCTGAATGACAGCCAAAGATTAGAAGGCATCATTGGAACTTGCTAACATCTCTGTTCCACGTCTATAATATGTAAAACAAGCAGGGTATCTATGGCAGGACACCACGAAGGAAGCCACTGTTTACTAGAAAGAACTTTGCTGCACACCTGAAGTTTGCAAAAGAGCACACTAACACTCCACAGCAGTATTGGGAAAATGTTTTGTGGACTGATAAAACTAAGATTGAACTATTTGGAAAAACTTACTGCACTACGTCTGTCGTAGAAAGGGCATAGCATAGCATCATGAAAACTTCATCCCAACTGCAAAGTATAATGGAGGAAACATCATGATTTGGGCCTGCTTTGCTGCCTCAGGGCCTGGCCAGCTTAGAATCATTGAGGGGAAGATGAATTCCCAAGTATACCAGACAATTCTTCAGGATAATGTGAGAATGTCTATACGTCAGCTGAAACTGTGTAGAAGGTGGGTGATGAAACAGGACAACAATCCAAAAGACCGAAGCAAGTCCACAGCAGAATGGCTTTAGAAAAACAAATTCCGCCATTTGGAGTGGCCAATTCAGAACCAAGACCTCAACCCAAAAGAGATGCTATGGATTGACATGAACCAGTTATTATAAGGGTTCACTTGTTTTTTCCACTGCCATTTTGAATGTGGAATGAGTGTGTTCAATAAAGACTTGAAAGATCAGATTTTGTTTGTGTGTGATATTTTATAGACACATTATTTTCGTCAATACCCTTGACTTTGATGAAGATCAGATCACATTTTATGACAAATTTATCCAGAAAACACTGAAATTCTAAAAGGTTCACATACTTTTTCTTGCAACTATATATATATATATATATATATATATATATATGTGTGTGTGTGTGTGTGTGTGTGTGTGTATGTGCGTGTGTAATTTAAGAGAACCACAACCATTAGGTGTTCACCCTCAGATGTCACATCAGTTGCATTGCATGAGAACATGTGTCATAAAAGCGTGAGAATGGTCACACATTGAATCTGTGAATCTAGACAGCCCTGTGTTGAAATACATACAAAATTATTTAAAAATAGCCACTAGTTAAGTGAGAGTAATCTGTGGAGAAAGAAATTGTGTGTACATATATTAGATGCATTGTCTTTCTCGGTGTTCTTAATTTTAATCTAAGAAAACGAAAGAAAGAAAATCACTTACTGCTCTTAACTGCATTACTTTTTAGTTTTGTCAAGAATTAATGCAACATGCAACATGTTAAGATTGAACAAAATTAAGCATTGCTTGGTAATTGTTCAACAAAGTATTGATAGTTGATTATTTTGTCGTACTAACATTTCTGGTTGATTGTAATCCATTACATACAAGATAAATTTATTCTGATACAGTTTAACTCTGAGTTCTTGTCATATTTTATCATACCATTTTCTAAACTAGGCAAAGCAAGGCAAATTTATTTATATAGCACATTTCATACACAATGGTAACTCAAAGTGCTCTACATAAAAGGAAATGAAGAAAGAAAAAGATAAAGAATAAAATAAGATAAATAAAAAACAACAATAATTACAGCAATAAAACAACATTTAAAAACTTGATTACAATGAATGATTACAAATTAATTTAAAATGAGAATAACATATTGTTATTATTTATACATAAAATACAGTGCAACCAGTCGCCCAGACAAAGAGCTCATTCAATAAATGCACATAAGCATATCTGCAATGTATTTAGATCCTATGCCATTGAGTGATTTATAAACAAGTACTTTAAAATCTACCCTAAATATCACAGGAAGCCAGTGTAAGGACCTGTGATGTCAGTCTCTCAACCAAAAGCAAATCGAGTGCATATATGCGGTTTGAGACTTCATCTGCTGATGACGCCAATAAGAACTTAAATTGCACACTGAGTTTTGATCGTACAGATAAGAGCAATACATCAATCGAATCTGTGAAGGGTCTACTTTACTTTGTATACACATAAAATAACAACACAACTTTGTGCATCATGTTAGTGTTAATAATATTTGAGAAAAAGGTCTGTCTAGCTGTGGCTAGTTACAGATTAAAAGCATGAAGACTTTTTTTATAGTTGCTATAGTGAAGTTTCGTTTTCCCACATAGATGATGATTCGATTTCTTAAATGATTCGATGTCTTATGGTGGCTCATTACCTTCCCTTTATCCTACCCTCATGTGTGCTGTCTTTTGTCAGTTCGTAATTCCTTGTCGAGTAATGTACAGCTATTCAGTCTTGTCTCGTGTGCCTGTGTGTGCATCTGCTAAGTCTATGTTATTGGAAAGAAGTTAATCGTCTCTTACCTGCTCCAGGATACTATTTTTGATTTCTTTTGCTGAAGATTTTTCTGCTCTCTCTGCCCTGCTGTTAAAAAATAAGGATTTTGTTTTGCACCCGCATTTGAATACCCGCTCTCATCCTTGACATTACGAACTGACCAACTATGGATTGAGCGGATGAGGATTTCGTTCGGTCTGCAATCGCCCATAAGGGAATCCTTCTTGGGCAGCATGAGAGTCAACTTGTGTCAAACACTCACGAGGAGGAGAATCTGGCGTCTCAAATGGCGGTCATGGAGCGCTGCTTTCGTGATCTTCAACACAGAGCCGTGTCATCAGATCGGATGAGTGCATCTTTCTCCTCCACTCCTTCTGATCCAGAGCCTACAATCCACCGGTCTATGAGGGAAATCCCAACACATTCCGAGCATTTCTCTCTCAATGCTCACTGGTGTTCACGCTACAGCCACGCTGCTACTACACAGAAAGACTGAAGGTCGCCTACGTCATCATGCTACTAACGGGGAGGGTTCGTGAATGGGCCACGGCTGTGTGGGAAGCACAGGCTCCTTTCTGCACTGATTTTGAAGATTTCCGAGCAGAGATGATTAGACTTTTTGATCGCTCTGTACTAGGGGATGAGGCTGCTTCACTATTGACTTGAATCCGTCAAGGTAAACAGTCTGTGACCAAGTTCTCCATTCAGTTTCAAACTGTTGCTGCGTCATGTGATTGGAATGATGCAGCGTTGCGGGCCACGTTCCGGCAGGGTCTCGCTTTTGAAATCCAGGATGAGTTGGCCACTCATGATCAGCCTCGGTTTCTGGAGGACCTTGTTAATCTGGCTCTTCGGGTAGAGTGCCGTCTCCGCTTGCGCTGAGCTGCCCATCCTCCAGTGGATCAACTGGAGACCCAGACCCACAGGAACCACCCTTTCACTTCCTCGCCACCTGGGGACCCTGAGCCCATACAGCTGGGAGGTATGCGGCTGTCTACTCTTGAGAAACGTCAAGGGATGGTGGATGGGCTCTGTCTATATTGTGGTCGTCCGGCGCAACGTGCTGTTTCATGCCCGTTAAAAGCCAAGGCCTCTTCAGTCTCCCCTCGGTCTCGTATTCATCTCTCAGCTTCTATCTCCTTCTCAGGGGTCGATCATCTGTGCAAGGCCTTAGTAGATTCTGGTGCAGAGGCCAGCTTTTTGGACTACAAAAAGGCCTCCTGTTGGGCCATTCCTGCAATTCCTCTCTCCACACCTATCACTGTTTGGGGTATCTCTGGTCAGTGTAAGGCAAATTATTAAATTAATAAATAAATTTATTAATCAACTTTGGGGAATAACCTTAGGGTTAATTTCTTTGTTTAATTAGCTCTTTGGTTAATCTACGTAAATGAATCTCCAGATGTAGTTATCCTGAATTTTGAAATACGAAATACACTATTGACCAATACATCCAGCCTTTAGCTCAATAAGCATATTTTAAAACAGTTTGCTTGACCCATGATCAGCGAATCAAAACAAAAATGTAGTGTTCCGGTCTAAGAGCAGGGTAGCTGAAGATCTAAGCAATGTATGATCTTTTCAAAACACAATACACAAGCAGATGTTTCTTAATAATGATAATACAATTTATTGTTGGAACTATCTACTGTACAAACACTGCCTAGGATTACGTAAACACAGACAAACACACACACACATACATACATAAGCTGCCTAAAATGGAAAGATGGAAGCTGCGCTAAAGTTCAACACTTGCTGCTAGTTTCTGGAACCATAACCTGTGAGAAACCAACCAGGAGAAGTTTAGCTTATAGCCTTAAGTTCAATTTCATCATTCAGCGAGTAGAGGAAACTGTTATGTTTACCAAACTGAGCTGGTCAGCTGATGCTTCATCTTCCGTGATTCCGTACACTCTGGTTGGACGGTTGGCTTTATGATGTCTGTGCGATGTCTGCTTAGAGTTTGTGGCAAGATGTTGTTGAAGGCTTCAGCAATTCGGATGAGCTGTTTTAATGAGTTCTTGAAATGAGGAGGGCAAAAATGGATTGTGCTGTGTCGCGGTCGAGCCGACTAAATTGCACTTCTCTTGAGTTTCCTAAGTTGCTCTGAGTTGCTTCACTGGTTGCCGCTGTCGCTTCTCCTTGATGCATTGGCTGGATGGTGAACTTTGTTGTGGAGAAAGATCACCAAGTAGATGTTTTCCTTACATCTCTGCAAATTGTCCAAGCACACCGATGTTTTGCGTTAACGTGGAGTACTGTCCTGCCCCCGAGGGAGGAGCAGCCAATCAGTCCGATGCTGTAAGGAGGGTCTTCACACTGAGTGTTCCCTTGTGGTGAATACATTAAGCGCACATGTGACACCAAGAGTATAAGTTTGAGTATAGTTTGAGTATAAACTTTTATGAAGTTTTATATCTTCTCCCTGATTGAAGATATTGACTAACCGTTCGTAAAAAGAGATTCAAAATATTTTGCACACTCGTTACATACTAAACTTGCCTATAATTAATACATAGGGTACCTATTATACCTCATTTACCCAATAACATGCTCACGTGATGTACGAAGTTATGTGGTAACCCATTATCACAAACACCAACATACAGAATGCATAAATGAAAAACATGACATACATATTTGCTTCTGATATCGATAAAAAGTTATTGTACCTTCCAAAGACATTCCAGCGTCTCTTTGTTCATTAAACAGAAACCGCATACTCCTTAAAGAAGGCAGGGCTGGTGTGTGTGTGTTCTGGACAGGTCAACAAGGGTCACACGCAAAGTGCGTTTTAGGGAGTTTTCCTAGAGTGTTACATAGAGGCTCTGTTTGTGTGAACGTCAATTCATCATGAATTTACTGGGGTGCATGGTCAAAGTTCAACACTTAGGCAGATGTTTCCATTCTTCACATTAGCTGTCCGGTGCTAATTGCATTAGGCTCTGAGATTCATTGTTTATAAGCTGGTCATCACCCACCCAACAAGAGATCTATTCAGGTTCTATTACTCCTCACAAGGTTTCTTTCTCTCATGGAGGATGTGGTCCCTGGGAGTTTTCCAGTTTTCCTTTAGGCGTCGAAGCTGGTCATCAATCAGTTTTATGACACATGAACCATTTAGGAGAAGATTTTAAGATTCTCTTTGTCCTTCGGCATCTCTGTTCACTATGAGGTCTTACACCAGCCAATAGCCACTATCACTCACTCTACTCCTCGTGTAAGTCTTGTTGTGTCTGGTAATCATTGTGAGATGATCGTGCTGTATCTCATGTTTTCCCCCTCAGCTTGTCTTGTTCTGGGACATCCATGGTTGGTACAGCACAATCCACATTTAGATTGGGCCCGTAATCAGGTTTTAGTATGAGGCCATTCATGTCATGCCCAGTGTCTAGGTGCTGCTTCTCCCCCTGTGTCTGTTTCTCTTCTCTTGCAGTCAAAGGTGGTGGATTTAGAGGGCGTTCCGGTGGAGTACCAAGATCTGTGGCTAGTCTTCAACAAGTCTTGAGCCACCTCACTCTCTCCTCACCGGTCTTTTTACTGCGCCATAGATCTTCTCCTGGGCACATCTCCACCTTGGGGTCGTTTTTTTCCCCTGTCTGGTCCAGAACGAGAGGCCATAGACAAGTATATTCAAGATTCGCTTAAAGCCCGTCTCATTTGTCACTCGTCTTCCCCAGCAAGTTTGGGATTCTTCTTCGTCAAGAAGAAGGATGGCTCTCTGCATCCCTGCATTGATTATCAAGGTGCGAATGATATTACTGTTAAGAATCGGTTATCCCTTGCCTTTAATGTCATCAGCCTTCGAACTGTTGCAGGGAGCCAAGGTCTTCACTAAATTAGACCTCCGCAATGCCTACCATCTTGTTCGTATCCGCGAGGGCAATGAGTGGAAGACAGCATTCAACACACCCTCGGGGCACTATGAATATCTGGTTCTTCCCTTCGGGCTTACTAACGCTCCCACTTGGAGGACTTGGTCAATAGCGTGTTGAGAGACATGATTAACCGTTTTGTCTTTGTGTACCCCGACAACATTCTGATTTTTTTCAGGGTTCAGCGCGGCCCTTCTTGGTCTTTACTGACCATAAGAACCTTGAATATATTCGTTCAGCAAAAAGACTGAGCTCCCGCCAGGCCCGCATGGGCACTCTTCTTTGATCGTTTCGACTTCACCTTCTCGTCTGCCAGCAATTTTGGAGGCCCTCCATGGGTCAGGATGTCAGGCAGTTTGTGTTGGCTTGCTCCATATGCGCCGCAACAAGGTATCTAACCATCCTGTTGTGGGTCCTCTCCAGCCTTTGTCCATCCCTTCTCGCACCTGGTCACAAATAGCTCTGGATTTCGACTCCGAATTGCCTCCCTCCAAGGGTTACACCGTTGTCTTGACAGTGGTGGACCGCTTCTCTAAGACGGTTCATTTTATTCTCTTGCCCAAGCTCCCATCTGCCAAAGAAACAGCGCAAATGGTCCGGTTGATGTGGTCTCTGATAGGGGTCCCCAGTTTGTTTCTCGCTTTTGGCAAGAGTTCTGTCGACAGATCAGGGCCTCAGCGAGTCTGTCGTCAGGTTATCATCCCCAGTCTAATGGATAATGTGAGCAAGCCAATTAGGATCTCAAACGAGCTCTCCGCTGCCTGGCAACCAACAATCAACAACTCACCTGGATAGAATGTGCTCACAACACTCTCCCAGTGGCGTCAACAGGTATGTCCCCATTCAATTGTTCTGTGGGTTACTTACCTCCCTTGTTCCCCTCTCAGGAGCCCGACGCTGTGGTACCGTCAGCCCTAGCCTTTGTCTGGAGATGTTGGTCTACCTGGAAGAAGTCACCTAGAGCACTATAAATCCACACACTCTAGACTTCGTCTAATTGCTAATACCCATATACTCCCCTTGTACTTACCTCTTTGTGCTACTTCCTTGCAGTGTCTCTCTCCCAGCTCCAGGATCTCTCCGTTGTCTCTCTCCATCCCAAGAATTCCCCCTTACATGTGGTGTGTGATTGTGCTTCCCTGTCTCCGTGTCTCCATATTGCTCCTACGAACCTGGCAAGACAAACAGACCATATCATTGAACTATTCCCCATTAAAGTATTTATCCATTACTTCTGCCACTTACCATTTCCCCTGTCTTCATCTGTTTTTTTATATTAAAAACACAACAAAAAGTACCGATAAGAGTACAGTTAAAGAACCAGATAAGTATTGATGAAAGTAGTAATACCATTAAAACCTTAAAAATACCCATCCCTGGTCCAAGGGTCCAAGCTTTGTTACTGATTCCAAAACGTCAATTTAGAGCTAGTAATGAAGGAACATTGAGCTGCTTCATTAAAAGCTTATTGTATTAACGTTACTGTATTAAAAGCCTGCTGTAGCCTATTATGTAAAGTATTATGAGAGAGAGATGAGCTGAGCGAGTGTGATTGCCTACATATCTCACAATAAAACAAAAGTTTGAATGTCCACTGAGGAAAGAATTATGTTTGTCATAATGTCATTAACTTTTCATCTGTTAATGAATGATTTCTAATGACAGCACTGATCAGTGCATGTGTTACCTGCATTGTTGGTTGTTGAAAATAAATAAGCTATACTTCTGTTTACAAAAGCATTTATTTTTCAAAGTTAAACACTTTACTGCAGTGCTGACTTATAAAAACAATCATCATTCCAATGCAACAAATAATATTTTAATGAGAGTGTCCGTGGTGTCATTATATTAACAAAACATAGACCTGGCTAGAACATGCGGAGTGATGCAAAATGTGAAAGGGCGTTCCTGTGAAAGTGATACCTAAACAATATATTACGGTTCTCCACCAATCAATTTAGAGACCCAGAATGAACTGTTGTT
>JAUMHP010000035.1:407912-418614 GCA_032361065.1 Enteromius trimaculatus | reverse complement strand
CGGCTGTGCTGACACTCAGCGTGCTCTTCCCGAAACTATGTTAAAACATCCCTTATTTTTAATTAATCATCACTCATTTTAATACAAAATAACATTAAGCAACATTAAGCAGTGAGAAGTATTGTTTATTCACATTAATGTTGATTTCACACATATCGCACTGTAATTATTACTGATAATTCTTACATAATGAAGTTTAATTTTTTTTCCCATGTGCTGCTGTGACATGAAGCCGAGATCTCTAAACGAATAGAGCGACTGCGTAAGTATCACAGCTGAAAAGAGAGGAATGTGTGTTTTACTGTGCTACAGTAGATTTTAAATGTGTGAAAATCACTATTATCATATTCAATATTTATCATTTTTTGTGATATACAATACTACATTAATTGTCCCTGGTTTCTAAAACATACATGAACTGTAGTGTTTGTTCATGTTGTGTTTTTTCTGATATTAAAGCTCACAGAAAGCTGTAACTCATTTTGTTGGTGTTTCTGTCACGATCATCTGTTCAATCACTCATAACCTCTTCTCATAATTATTTCTTTGTGCTCATGTGACAGGTGAGCAGAGGATCTCAGAACGACTGTGTGAGTATTAAAACTGATGCAGCAAACGATTAGCTTTAATAGATTAAATATAAAATGATGTTTACTGTATATCTAATATTTATAATTTTCACCACTCATTCTGCTTGTGCTTGATTTAGTGCCGTGAAAGAGTTTGTGATTGTTGAATATTAAGCTGAATTACATTCATATATTCATGGCTGAATCTTTGTTTAAACTGCTGAATGTACTAAACTCATTTACGTATAATCTCCTCATTCCTGTTTCTATGTGCTGCTGTGACATGAAGTCGAGATTTCTGAACAAGTAAACCAAATGAGTAAGTGTTACATCTGATTAGAGAGAAAACTTAAACTTCATATGCGAAAGTTTAATATAAAAACGACATAGATCTTAAAAATATACATAACAACTGATCGAAAAAATTATTGCTTTTATATTACAGTAGTTATTATGGATGATTAATAAAAAGTAATCTGGAGGATGCAGTGATTATTAGAAGCACGAGAAGAATCACATATTATTTTTTTGTGTATTTTTCATCTGTTCATTAACCTAGAATCTAATTTCCCTGTTTTTTTGTTTTTGTTTTTGTTTTTATAGATGGAACGGAGATGCATCAACAGGAAATATGCAAGTATTTCTAACTGATACAGCAAGTGTCTTTTTTTGTGTGTGCAACAAGTATGTTGAATGAAAAAAGGGGTTTAATGCTTTGCAAATGCTTCATTACTGTGTTCAAGTAAAAAAATTGTATTTTTATAGTGTATTTTTGTATTTTGTTGACCTTTACTTAACTACACTAAAACAGTCATGTTAAAACTCTCATGTTCACATTTGATCTGATGTCACGCTTTGTCTTTATTACTTTTATTTTATTTGTCTTATTTCTACATTTCTAGATGCTGGTGTCCCTCAAGAAGAGACACCAAGTACAGAGATCAGAGAAGGTTCAAGGGAACACCGCATTTTTGTTGAAGAGACTCCCATAAGTAAAATACTTGATGCTGGTAACATCCTGAGAGACCGACAGGGCAGGAAGAGCATCGCAATCAGACCTGAAGATGATGAAGTTCAGACACATGGTGAGTAGCTTACTGTAATCGCTTTAATGTAAGTGTACTGTTCCCTCAGTTAAAATCATGTTTAACATGTGAACTCCAAGTTTTCTGAATTATAGTTTTATGAGGAACAGACCTAGAAATATATCATTATTAATTAAAATTATCCCATTAGCTGAAGTTCTCAATTCTCATTTCTACTCACTTCATGTCCAGACAAGTCAAATGTCAGTGAATATGAGATTTAACAGCTGACTGATTTTGTACAAAAACAAAAGCTAGTTTCCATGTGACCATCATGTGTGGTAAACATGTAGTTTAATTATTTAATTAACCTGTGATCGTTGTTAAAACAGGATCTGATGGAGAATCTCCTGAAAATGTACTGAAAGAGCTGAAAGAAGGTGCGATTTTGTTGTTTTCATTCCTGAACTTGAACGATTAAAGGGTTGGTTCACCGAAAAACTAAGATATTTTTGATGAAATCATAGAGCTCTCTGACCCTCCACAGACAGCAATACAACTAAAATGATCCCAGATCCAGAAACGTGGTAAAAACAGTCCATGTGACATCAGTGACTCAACTTCAGTTTTGCGATGCTACGAGAATACTTTTTTTGCACAAAAAAACAAAAAACAAAAGTAGCATATAATATCATCAGCATACCATTCTTCTCCTCTGACTTATGCCTTTTGCTATTTTAGAGAGTATCACAATGCAATGCATTCGCAAGCTTTAACGTATTTGACGTAATCAGTCTTGTTTACATCTGGGTGAAAGCACACGCATGCACGCAATCAGCGGCTGTTTACACCTCGAAGAAAGTGTACGCTTATGTCTCGATACTGTCTACGCATAAGACGTATAAATACCATAAACAAAACAAAACGATTTCATCATAAATATCTTAATTTGTGTTATTTTGGGTTTGGAATGACATGAGGGTGAGTAATTAATGACAGAATTTCAATTTTTGGATGAACTAACTCTATAATCATGATTAATCACATCCAAAATAAATGTTGTTGTTTTTGTTGTTGCATTTTGCTTACATAAATATATGTTAAAAATGTATATTCTAAATTATATGAATATAAATATAGACTTACTTATATGTAAATATATATATATATAGAGAGAGAGAGAGAGAGAAAGCGCATACAGTATATATTACGCAAACTTTTACTTTGGATGTGGTGTGTGTGTGTGTGTGTGTGTGTCTGTGTATATGTATAAAATGTATTGTTTGTTGTTGAATTTAACTAATGTTCACACATTTACACTGTATTATTATTGTTCAATAATAAAAACGCATGCAGGTGATGACATGATTACTTGAAGCACATGAAGAATCCAGCACTGTTTTGCGAACAGTTTGTACATACATCGTAGAGATTTGTGCAACCGCATTCGTATGATTTGTGTAGGTTTAGGGGCGGGGTTAGGTGTGGTCCTTCAAATCAGTTTGTATGAATTAGGTACCTCGTCAAACATGTTGATCTCAAAAATATCATTTCTGTTTCTGTGTGCAGGTTTGACAGATGTGAAGATCTCTGAACAGGAAACATGTAAGTATTGTATCTGAGATATGTGGTTGAAATCAGAGTTTCTGGATTTCAAAATGTGTTTTGACAAAAACTATGGAAAAGTAGTGATTAATAGGGTTCAGTTCTGTAGATTAGTCAGTAAATGTCAAAAATGACAGCTTCTTACAAGTCTCTGTTTCCAGGTGTTGATGTCCCTCAAGAAGAGACACCGAGAGTAGAGATTGGAGAAGAAACAAGAGAACGGCGCATTATTGTTGAAGAGACTGCCATAAGTAAAATACTTGGTGCTGGTAACATAACGAGAGACAGACAGGGCAGAAAGAGCCTTGTAATACGTAAAAACAATCCTGAAGACCCTGCAGTACAAACACATGGTAAGTAGTTTTAATGTAATATTTTTAATATGTTTGTTATCATGGTCCTCCTGCAAAGGTGACGTAAAATAACAAAATAATGTTATAAATAAATGTTACCACCCAGTAAAAACAGCATGTCGTCCACATTAACAATTTGCTGATGATCTACAAAAACAATCAAAAAGTAGAGATCATAAGACTTGTGCACTGTTATCTAAATCTTCCAAGTCAAATGTAGTTCATTAGATGTAGTTCATTATTCAGTGAAAATATCAGTTTAAGTTCTCAAATCATGTTTGCTCTTAAACCTGAACCATATCTAATAAATGTAAATGTTTCATTGTCTAATTAACTGTCATTCATCTGTGTTTGTTGTTAAAACAGATGGAAAAGCTCCTGAAAATGAACAGAAAGACTTGAAAGAAGGTGAGATTCTGTTGTCGAGATCATGATTCGATGTGTGATGTGGCTTTATTCTGTTGATTCATTGAGATTTCAAACACTATTACACTGATCCGTTCATACAGTCAGTAAACAAACACACATTCTCTGAGACACAAGTTGCCAGATAGTCAGAAATGTATGCAAGTGAATGAAAGTGTATGTCCTGCTAGAAATGGCATATTTGTTTCAGATTTTTTTGAAAAATGTATGATTGTCCCTGTTTTCTTTCAGAGGCAACGGGAAAAGCAGTAAATGAAGAAACACCCTTAATGAGCCAAAACAAAGAGGATGGACCAAATGAGTAGATATAGAAGAGTTCAGTTTAGTGAATTAAGACATGCCCACCAACGTCAATCACTGTGACATCAACATTTCAGCTCTTTCTTTTACAATCCATCCGGTCAAAGTGAGACATGAGCCTTTATGTCTTTTATAAAAAGATTGAGGTGAACGTGAGGAGACGTGTGTTGATGAAACAGTGTCATAAGCTGTATTAATATTACACCACACACTTGTTATCCTAAAATACACACAGTATTCATTATGACATTTTGTTTCATAACCGGTCACCCAAGTTACTGTTTTTTTACTATTTACAGTAACTTTCTTTTAAAGTTGTGTTTATGCTATATTAAATAACAATGCTTAAATATGTTATGCAAATTGTATGTATTTTAAAGAAAATTAAATTTCTCCATACTTTAATCAAACTATAAATTAATTTAGAGTGTATTTATTTTTCTCTCTGTTGTCTACTGTGATTTGAGGAATATTGGTTTCTCCTCAGTGTTATTCTGTTTACATTCATGTTGTAATTGGTGTTTTTGATAAGAAATACTGTTTCTGGATATAAGCTACTATTTGTGTAATGTACGTAATATACTGGGAATGAATTGGTATAGAGGGGGTGCCATTTTCTTCAGCATTTTGCAAAAGCTGTTTGGGAGTTGGTGTATACTGTTGTATTTTTCTTTTCTTTTGATAGTTCAGTTAGTGTTTCTACGGGTTAGAGGGGCTAAAGTATGTTTGTTGTTTTGTCCTCTGCCTCTCTTAAAAGCTCCCACATTTATAAAATAAACTTGATATTGAGTTGATTTTTTTGGTCACTGTGAAAGCACTGTGGTTGGGAACTGAAACTTACTGTCTCCACACATTACAGCGTTTTATTCCGTTTCATGTTCCTCCAGCAACAGACCACAATGGGAACAGAACTAAAATTGAGGGCTAATTTATCAGTTAAAATTGTTTTGTTATTTGCAGCAGGATAATGAAATGCTCTTTTTCTCTTGTTTTGTCTGAACGTTTTCGCCCTTTTGAAACGAGATTCCCTAAAAAGGTTTGTGGGAAATGACAATTTAATGCCTTAGAAAGACAAAAGATAAAACTTTTAAAAAACAAAATCTTTATTTTAAAAATATCATCAAAATTGCACAACAATTTTTTTTTATGAGAGTCATTTCAAGGGTGCAACAGAAACAAAAACTTAGGAGATTCTGCATTTGTGTAGCTAATTGTTATTTTGTTTTGGGTAATTATGTTTACAGCCACATATTTATATGAATAGCTCACTGAAAAAAATCGTACTAATACTACCCACTTTTTTTTTTAAGTCAAAACATCATAATGAGTGAAAATGAATCTGTATCTTTTGGGGATTTTTACCAGGATCCTTCACCAAACGTATCTGGAACTGAGTCTTCTGCTCCACTGATGTTGGTCTGATTTTACTCTATGGGTCGTATGGTGACGTCTAAGCTCTTGCATCCTGTTCAGCTCATTTCTTGTAGATGTGAAGTCATAAACCAGAAAAGCGACAGCAGCCACGCTTACCAGAGCAGAAACAACCAACCGTATCACAGTTTCAGTAAAACCACAACAGTGGACTTGGTCTAAAACAAAAAGAAAGACACTGAGTTAAAATAATGCATGTAACTGTCTTTCAAGCAAACTCAGAGGTACGTGTAATGCTAACGTTCAAAAGCAGCGGTTTTCAAATCCCCCAGCATGTTAAAACTGTTTTAGTCATTAAATGATATTCTTTTAATTGTATTTAATTGATATTCCTCTAATTGTGTCAACATTACACAATATTAATCAAAACTCTCTAAATGTGTGTGAAAAGGAATAAAATGAGTTTTACTGACTCTAGTCTTTATTTCTTTTGGAAACTGAAGCAATACGTGTTTCTTGCCTCGCTAAAAAGTGCACCCATGAGACAGCAAATAACATTAGCTAGTCCGGACTCTTTTAAAGGCTTTGGCAACATCTTTAATCTCATCCAATGTAATGATTTAATCTAGTAACTCTCTTATAATCTGTGCATTATGTTATGTCATTATGTCATTTATTCTTCTAGATTTGTTTTTCTTTTGCTTTGCACTAATGTTGTTTCGGTGCAACATGGTACACCACACCCACACATTACTCTTTAGACACCCACTTCATGCCTCTGATGCTCATCTGTGGTCTGTTCTTTGTTCCAGTAAAATCAAAAAAAGAAGAAGCAATTTCACCACACCCTCATGTGCACAAACATGTAACCCTTTTTCTGTGAAAGCATGAAATGTAAACCTTGAACGCAACAGAAAGCACTTTGGATAAAAGATTCTGCTGAATGCATACACATATAGTTACAACATGCTGCGGTGTTAATGGGTTTATGTGGTTGATTATTTCACACCCACCTGCAGTAACATGACACAACACCTACAGTATAAAGATGTACTTTATTGGTATTGTGTTTGGTCACAACTGCACAAATGTGACCTCAAATTTTGTCTTTAAGACACTATGAACTAACACTGGATTTCAGAATCAAAACATCTTAACACATTTAACAGAGTTCTGTACTCATTCCAAGATAATAAGTCACCTACATGAACTTGGCTGAGGGAGTTCAGTGATGCTGGTATCTTCTGTCGGGTTGACGGTTAAATTGGACGACACAAAATATGAGCTTGTTGAACTTTCTCGTAACGTAGAACTTTGTGGAGTCTCTGAAAATGAGATGTTACTGTGATATTAGTGCCGTCAAACAGAGTTCTGGTTTATTTACGAGAGATTCATATTTTAAATAGGATTAAGTATAGGATTGCTGTCCTCATTACTCACTCTCTAACTGTTTCAAGAAACAAACTCATACAGGTTTGGAACAATTTCTGGGTAAATATATTTTTAAATAATAATAAATAATAAATATTTTTGTTTTGGGGTAAATGATCCCTTTAATAGGAAGAAATATAAAAAGTAATAAATAAATAAATAAAAAACTAATTTGAATGACAAGACAACAATCGATCAAGAACTTAGACTGTTATTCTCTACTCACCAGTGACCATAACTTTGAAACTCATGTAGCTGGTCTCACTGCTGAAAACTATGACTTTATAAAGTCCAGAGTCTGTGGTTCTGGTGTTGGTGATGATCAGAGACCCAGTCTGATCCAGGTGTAGTCTGTCTCTGAATCTCCCATCAGGACCATCATATGTGGAGTTGGTTTGTGTGAGCCTGGCCATTTCAGCTATTCGAGTGTTTCCGAACATCCATTGTATTAACAAATATTTCTGTATTTCATTAGCATCAGCGGGAAGAGTGACAGAATCTCCCTCCATCACTGATATTGTCCTCACTTCTTCTGTCACATCTAGAAAACAAACAGGGACATTTTTGTAACAGGCTAAATGATGGCCGTAAACTTTATGTTATTAACCAAACTAAATCTGTATTATGCAGACGTTTTCTCTGTGCAAACAATGGCTTGAATAATAATTAAAGCTGCTGAATTTCTGAATTCATCACAATTCATTACGTCATTCTGAGGAATAGCATTCTTTAAAAATAAATAAATAAAAATGTTCTTTTGTAACTCCTTCCACTAAATTTCTCAACAGGCACAAAAGGGATAATAAACTGTCTGAGAACCACCGTGATGTAATTGTATTGTAATGGTATTTTATTAATGAAAATAAGTAAAAACGCGTATAACTTACCAACCAGACAGCATAAGCACACACATAACAAAATAAAAACGTTAATCATAGTGGCTATTTGTCATTCACTAAAAACTGACACTGTCTGTGCGCCGTTCTGTTGACTGCACCGTGTCTGCGTTTCAATTCCTAAGGTCCGTGTGCACTGACTGTACTCTTTGAACATTTGAACGGAAATTCATCTCATCTTCGTTTAGACAACGAGGTTAAGAAAACAGATTGCTGCTGACAGAACAGCTGATAGGGGAAACGCCCACAATAGACTGCACACGATAGCGCCTCACTGCTAAGTATTCTTCAAGGAAATAGCCTGCTGGGACGTCTTACTTATATCGCTGAGAAGAGTCGTAATTCCCAGCTGGTTCAAGCGACCCTCCGTTAGTATTTGGTGTTTTTGTTACGCTGTTTTGATTAATTAATTAATTTTTTTTATCAGTTTAGGTCGTGACGACGAAGACAATTTAACATATACAACAAAAATACAAAATAATCTCATTGATCATCTTTAATATATTCGGATTCTTCACCCTCAACAAAAACAGGAGAAACATGTTATTGGTCTTTCTGCTATTAATGGCTGGTAAGTTTTTAAAACTTTAGGATGCTTTCACTTTCAGTTTTTCGATCAAAAAACAAAAATAGCATTTGCTAGTTGTTGTTGTACATGTTAATTTACGTGGTCAAACCATTGTGAATTCCTTCATTTTTGACATCAGGAAAGCTTTTTGCCCATGGGATCATTTTGATGAAGATCGACTGCCAAATGCAAAATCTAATTGAAATCTCTTTGGTTTGGAGACTTTTGTCTTTGAACTTTAGGGATCTTTTATATGCACTAACAGCTGTACAGCTTTCATTCGGCAAATAAAAGCCTTTTACATTTTATGTCATATGATTTCTAGTTTTCCTTTTTTGAGTGTTAAATAGGTAAAAGCGTGTTAGGTTTTTATTGTCATAGTCCTCTTGTTTTAATAAACTGTTGTCTGATTTTAGTAAGCAGAGCATCTTGCATCTTCATGGTGTTGTTTGGTATGATTTCAGTTGAATCTGTTTGCTTAAGTTAGTGTTGTGTACTTTTTTGTTTGTTTTGTATAGGTACACCTGGTGCAGACACAAGTAAAAGTGTGAATATGTCTGTGACAGAGGGGGATGCCATCACTCTACAATCTGATCTTTCTGAAATATTGAATGATGACACAATACTTTGGATGTTTGGACATAATGACGCTCTCATATGTCAAATCCGAAGAACGGGTGACCTGACCTCATTTTTGGTGACAGAGGATGTGGGATTCAGAGGCAGATTGCAGGTGGATCAAAACACTGGCTCTCTCACCATCAGAAACACAAGACAGAGACACTCTGGACAATATAAACTATCCATCTCTAGAGAAAAGAACACTGTCAAGATATTTCATGTTACTGTCTTTGGTAAGTCTTCCATTGATGAACCAGTTTCTAAACTATTTATTGACTATTTATTTATTATTTATTAACTATTAAATGAGAATTACCCGATTTTACACCATACAAATGGCCAATTTGATTGTCCAATTAAAATGCACAGGATGGTTGGCCAATCAGAGCTCACCTTGCTTCTCAGATCAATAAGCTAACATCACATGACCCCTTTAAAAAATTATCCATCAATTTTTTTTCCATCAACTTTTTAAAATTTAGTTATGAGAAGGTAGAATGGTCATATTGTATCGGAAAAGTAAGACTGACTACCCCTCGCAACTGCGAGATGTTCAAACTAGTTTTATAAAACACTGTCTAAACAAGGTGGCCACGTTTATGGAACTGACTCGATTTCTTCATAATGTCTGTCCTTCAGAATTTCTATTCTGATTGATTGTAAAACATTGTATTATTGTTCTTCTCATTTTCCAGTTGTGGTTGGTAAGATGGATGGGGTCAACTCAGTGTCACTGTCAGTGATGAAGGGGGATCCGGTCACTCTACATACTGATTCTGAAATACACCAAGATGCTCTGATGTTGTGGAGGTTTGGAGACAAAGGCATCCTCCTGGCTAAAATCGATGTTGAGACCAATGAGACCTTATTAAACGATGCTGATGTGGGATTCAGAGATCGGCTCCAGGTGGATCAGACTGGATCTCTGACCATCAAGAACACCAGAACCACAGACTCTGGACTTTATGAGCTACAGATCAAAGGCAGTGAGAGCTTGCAGAGATTCCTGGTTTCTGTAAGTGGTGAGTAGCGCTATTCTAATTATAACATCACATAGAATATGAAACTATTTCAGATCATCACATTGACATCACATTTCACTGTTTCTCTTTATACCTTTCCCAGATGCAGTTATTTCTTCAGGTGCTATAGCTGGAATAGTTGTTAGTGTTATTGTCTCTTTTCTGCTGGTACCGATTGCCTTTGTGATTTACTATCACCGCAGAATTAAAAAACTAAAAAGGAAAATAGGTAGGTATAGTATGCTTAACCATCACCTACATTTCTATAATTTTATCAATAAGCGAATGCAACTGACCAAAATTAACCATTTTCGTAACAGCATAGCATTTAAAAATAGGTCATTATTCTTTTCACTATAATTTTAATGATTCCAAATCTCGTCAATTCCAATTTTGATTCTAATAAGCTAAAATGTCAAGTGAAATCTCCTTGTGTCACGTTTCATGTCTGTCTGTCTGTCTGTCTATCTGTCTATCTACCTATCTATCTATCTATCTGTCTGTCTGTCTGTCTG
>JAUMHP010000035.1:323666-380346 GCA_032361065.1 Enteromius trimaculatus | reverse complement strand
TGAAACCTTTGAAATGGAATATTGAAAAATCAGAATTTGGTTAAAAAAAAAAAAAAAAAAACAAACATAAAACTGAATTTATGAATTTTAAAACATTTTACATTTCCATATATATAAAAATTATAAATATACATATTATATATATATGTTTTATATATATTTTATATATAAAATAAATGGAATCCAGAAAAACTAATATTTCCAAAAATGTGCAAAACAATAAAATGGAAATTGAAAAAAAAAAAAAAAAAGATACGGATTTCATAGCGCCCTACTAACTAGAAGTACTAGGGAAAAAAGTGATGGCTGCCCTAGCATTAGCACAAACTGCCTTTAGGGAATGAAAAAGCACATGAAGTCCTTACAAGAAAAATACTCTAGTTCTAAAAATGCTGCAGCAGTTCATAAATCGTTCTAATAAACACAAATATGATCTGAACTCTCCAAGTTATAGTGTATGACTTCAGTTTCAAGGCCTGCGAATGCATTCAGCTCTTTAAAGACGCTGCTGGAAACTGGAGACGATGGAGGTTATTAGGTCTCCAACGCGACTGTAATGACAGAATGGACTCTTGGGCCGTTTTATTGTAGAATTTTCCACATGTCAACATCCCACGTGCCTCGTTACAGCCGTCCCACCAAAAATAGCTCAGACCGTCCCAGGAGCCAAAGTCCACCACACAAGACTAACACAAAGCCGAGAGATAAACAAAGGCCACGAAATGGCCATTACGGCTTCCTGAGGAACAATACGCCGACTCTCGACACTCAGCGAGCAGACCGGCCAATGGGGAGCGAGGGCTACCACTTCCTGTTGCAAAGAAACAAAAAAAATTATGCTTCCTGTTCAAGTGATCAGCCAAAGGGAAGTTCCTGTCTGCGGGCTGCAGAAGCATTACTTCAGAGGACTCGCATGCATGTAGAATTGAGCGTAGCGATGTCAAGCCACATAGCTGCGCGGAAACAAAGCGAAGATGTTTGCAGAGTCTACTAACTCTTCTGTCATCCGATACCCGATGACGTAATCCATAAGAGCCACTTGTATCTGGAAGAAAAGCTCATTTTTGGCTTGACGGATTCCCAATTGTTTTGCTTGCGAGGTACTTGACCCCGTTAACAGGTGCAATATGTGGTATTCAGTGTGCATGCGTTGGCGTGAAGGCCAAATATGCGTTCAAACAAAGCAGTACGGTTGTAGGAGGGGGATTACGAAAGAGTAGCTCCGGTGAAAAGGCGCCTGAAAACCGGTCGGACGTGTCGGTCGACGACAACAGGTGCCAAACATCTCGGTTTACATCATGCAAGTTGAAACGGAGACAATAACAGGCAGCTTTAAAAAGAAAGGATTGTAAAATTACAGTTTACATTGAGTCACGCTCCACGAATTTGCTTTTAATAGAGTTTAAGGCAAAACCTCGACACAACTATTTGCTGCTGGGTGAGGTGACTATTAAAACCAGTCGGACGTTTGGAAGAAGAAACCGGCACTAGCAAAGAGCAGAAAACTCTGGAAACTTTCCAGACGCTTAAGGGATGAACCGAAATTTAAATTCTTGACAAAATGAAACCATTTAAAAATATTTAGCGCCGAAGACTCTTCAACCTACTGGCACACGTCATACCGATTAAGCACAATTTAACTTAAGATGAAGTAACTTCAAGTAAGCTAGTCAAATAAAAATATGATTCAATAACCCTCATTGAATCAGTCACTTAATAGCAATAAACAAGTGTAGTATTGATATTGAAGACTGGAGTAGTGGTGCTAAAAATGTATCTTAATTAAACCCGCTAACACTCTTTTTTTTAAATGCTGAACGCATGCGATATGAGCACATATTAAAAACGACAGCATTCTGTATTTTAAGGCTATTTCGCATTTTCAGATCATCACACAGTGACCAGCAGCATCTTCTCACTGAAGAGCTGTGAAGACACTGGCAACACGTCTGCTGGGTGATAAAGGGTGCGCGCCTTTCACTGCACACTAGCTGCTATTTAATAGCGTTAATGTCTCGTACAATTTATTCTTTTTTGGTATTTTCAGCCAAATAATTTCGGTTGGCGAACCTTCAGTGCATCCCTAGTATAAAACTGGACGTCAGCTGATGCATCCGTCAAATAGTCAAGCCACAAGAATCCTCATTCTGACACGTGGACGGCTGAACATGAAGGAACTCTGCATATGGAAACAATGCAGAGGATAAAAGCAATATTGTGTCCTTTCTTACAAATCAGCACCAATTGAAAGTCTTGGAAGACGGATGAGACAAATAAACTTCACGAGACCATAAAAGGAAGAGAAACCTGACTCCTATCATTGAAAGCGTCTGGATCGAGGCTCGTTCTGGTCTGTGCTCAATTGACCAGTTTCACAGGCTGCTTCTCACCACAAGCGCAAAGACACAGGGAAGGTTTTGTAATGAAGCCTTAAGACGTGCCTGCCAAAGGACAGTGACTGCGCTGACTGCGGAGAAACGACTTCTGGTTTCAGAAACCACAAACGCTGGGGTAGGCGTCAACACAAAACCTGACGTCTTTCATCTGTTTCGGGACGTGCTACACAAGCAAACTTTATTCTGATAAAGGGGGCTGAGATAAGAAATGACACCTAAGGGTTTCTGGGGACATCATGTGTACAGGAAACGTCTGAAGTACCGAGAAGAGATGTGAATCTCAAAAGCAGAGTGGGCTGGTTTTAATGATAATTTCAAAAACGGCACCTGCGCGCAAGAGTCATATCTTGAAGACTACCATAAACCGCCATGAGATAAGAGTTGGGGAAGGGTTCCTGCTGATATTTTGCAAAATAACAGAATGTGCCTGAACAGGTTTATGGGACCGAGCTGTAATTTTAAAGCAAGAGACATAAAACAACAACAAGAGCTGCATGAGACACGACCCCCTGAGGAAGGCCTCCAGATGTAGGCTAGCCGGTACTGCAACATGAGCAATGCAAGTGCAACAAGTTGTGACCCCAGGTTTCAAGCACAGACTTGTGGGAAAGCACCGTGTAAATAACTGATCTAAAGAGCGACAGTTTACAGTGAAGACTGAGAGATCTGTGGGTAAGCTGTCATTATGGCTGTTACGAAGCATTGTTCAAAGACCCTACAATTCCAACCAATTTTGGAGAAACAAGCCCGCAAGGATCTGAACAAAACGAATGTATAAAGCTTAAATAAAGACACTGCACAAACACCCAATCAAATGTGGGGGTTTTATATAACATCAGTATTTTTGGGTGGTTGGCATGTGCCAAGGTTGACAACTGCAAACCACAGACCTATCAACGGACTTCCTTTATCTTAACCATCTAAGCAACAACAGCAAAGTGAAAGGTTTCTCTAGAGACTGGTGCGAGCATGAAATATCAGAGCAATTTGGCATTACGGGAAACAGTTTTGAACTATCCCTCCAACAAATCTACTGATCCTGAATTCCCAGTAAACGTTCAAAGCAGAGTGCTTTTCCAGACCATACAATTCCAACCAAACATCTCATCTGTAGACTGTAGAAGTCTCCAACGGATCAAAGTCACGCACACAACTAATGCATAATGCTCCAAAAAGGTAGAAAACCGGACAAACATCCAACACTGACAATCCAATTGTAGGGTTTCTCACAAATCATTACCATTTTTTGGGGGTAGAGGTGAACCGCAAACCCATCATTTAGATTCCCTTACCTTCACCCTTTCAATGCATTAAAATAAAGCTTCTAGAGCAGGGGTCACCAAGTTCAGTCCTGGCGGGCCGGTATCCTGCAGAGTTTAGCTCCAACCCTAATCAAACACACCTGAAGCAGGTAATCAAGCTATTAATTGGTATACTTGAAAGTTGGAGCTAAACTCTGCAGGACGCCGCCCCTCCAGGATCAAGTGTGATGACCTCTGCTCTAGAGACTTGAGCTCAGAAATCGTCCCGGAACGAATTCGCTTACAGACGAATGTAACCAAACCAAGAGGACGCTCTTACCTCCAGCACAGGTCCAGCACCCAAGATGGTTCGCTCCACGCCGCTTGCGTAACCCTTCTGGCTGAGAGCCGTCAAGCAGTGAATGAGGAAATTAGTGCTTTGCGTTTTGCCTGATCCACTCTCTCCTGAGATAACGATGCACTGGTTGACATGCTTGCGCAACATGGCGTAGTAGGCTACATCGGCAATGGCAAAAATATGAGGTTCCAGCTTGCCCAGCTGGTGGTTCTCGTACATTTTGACATATTTGGGGTTGTAAATGGGTAAGAACTTAAAGGGGTTGATGGCAATGAGGATGCTGCCGGCGTACGTGTAAATTTTATTCTTCTGAAAGCGAATGCGGAGGTTATTCAAGATGCTGTCCTCACTGAGGACCGAAAGGTTGCAGAGGTCCTCAAACTCCTCCTGCTGGGGTGGAAGGAAGCCCCGAGCAACCAGTCTCTTGGACTCCTGCTCGTTTCCCACAGCGGGCAGGTGCATGTAGCGGATGGTGCCGTCGCGGTTGCGCTCCTGCAAGAGGAAGTAAAATCCCTCTTTCTGAGAATGCTGTTCTTGGGCTTTCCTCGGCCAGAGAAGCACCCTGTGCACCGGAAGGTCGGTGGATTCAAGCACCCACTCCTCCCCGCCGCACTCCTTCACCTCGGCCAGAACGTAGAGCCTGCTGGCGTCCAGCCCCAGGGTCTCTGCCGCGTCCCGTATGACGCTGGCTGCCGTGGCATCCTTGGTGACTCGGAGTGTACAGCATGACGCCGTCTCCAGAGAGAGTCGGGGGTAGATCTGAAGTTCGTAGGCCTTTCCATCTTGGCTAGTCGTCCCATCGCCATCTTTGACACTCATTCTGACTCAGGACGAGCCCCTTCAGCATTACGCACTGCCTTCGCAACCACCATCTAGCACCTGGAAAAGAGGACGCAAAAAATTAGGACTGATTTTGCAAAGAGTGCGTTTATAAAACATGGGGGACCATAGATAGGAATATTACAGTAAAATAAGACAGACTGCAACCAGCTCGAGGGATAATACTTACTATACTTTGAGTTTACAGAACAAACAAATAAGAATACTACAGTAAAATAAGTATAGACTGGGAAAGAACAGTCGGCAGTGATAGCTTTTGGACAGCGCTAACATTGCTGTGCTACGGGGATCCCTTACCTCATTCTCTCCAACCCAACTTCACTTCCTGTCAGTTCTGACCTGTCCTGGGGCCTGTTCCATAAAACAAGTTTACCAAATAAGTCAGGTTCATTTCAGTTAGTCTGACTTATTGCCAGTTAATTTGGTTTGAAATAAGTCAGACTATCTGCCAAAAGCCTGGCTTATTCGGTAAACTTGTTTTATGGAACAGGCCCCTGATCAGGAATCCCATCAGTACGGATCATAATGAAGTCAAAAATGCCAAAAGATTAATCGATTACTTCGATAAAACGCGCTATGATGTTCATTGCCTTCTTCAAAGACTTTAATAGGAATCCCTCCATTTCTTTTTAGATCTCTCTGTGCGATGCTCTTTTTAACGCTAGCCCAGATTTTCAGTGCTCCAAAGTGACATTTACTGACAAAGGTTGTCCTTGACAGCACATAGAGCCAGCCAGCCAATAATGACATATGTCAACAACCATTTCCATTGATTTTATTGATCAGCTTTTACAGTCCTACATTCCATACTGGCCTACTTTGTTTCTTACTATTAACCTTTCACTTTTTGTTTTGGAACGAGTCCCAGTCAGTCTCGTTCCTCTCAATCAAAGAGTTTAATTGAAAAAAACCTGCGATAAGGTGCCATCACTGGTGCTTTTTGAATGAACCCATCGGCCCTGTCCTTTATTTCTCAGGCCTGCAGCTCCGCATCTGACCTTATTATTTGCGGCGTCTGACTCAGACTAAACAGCTCCTTTATTTAATCTGCCTAAAGCGTGTCCCTGCAATAAACTCTGATCACGAGTGGCTATTGCATCGGTGTAGCTGTATCTCACAGGAAGCTGTGGTCACGGTTAGAGTCAGTGTGCTACTGTGGACCTGTCGTGAATAGACATCATGTCTCTATAAATACACAGTACAAAGCCACAGCTGCTACATCATAGGTGCTAATAATGATATGGCAAATGCATCCCAGCATAGCAACATGTAAGAGTTCGAAAATACCATCGTCACATGGTTTACAGTTGATCCATGTGCAAAAATTTGCATACTTTGACATTACTGTCAAACAAAACAAACAGCTTGGACATAAAACAAGTAGAAAATGCAAGATGACTGAGTATACAAAACAAAACAAAGAAAACGCTCATTAAGAAAATAATGCTTTGCTGTTAGCAAGGAAAGAGGAATTAACTTTGCAAACAACAAAGTTGCTCAACATGCATACAGAGTGAACCTCTTTTTGCGCACGGCACTTAATACTGGCTTCTGGTTATGATTTCTTAAGTGTACATAACGAAGAATGATGATCCAGTATTCCAAACGATCCCATCATTAACTCCCAACAGCCAAAAAACCTGACCTAGCTCATCCAACACCGTTTAGATTACCGTTAACTGCACGCAGCAGAACACTGTACACTTCTTCTACTGTACATTTAAGGATGCAAGTTATTTCCTGAGGAGACGAGAGCCAAGTGTCTTAAACAGCTGTCATCTTATAATCAGCGAAATTAAGTTACTCTGGAAAGTCCTCGTGAACGAATGGACGGATTTTCGAACGGTTTGACATGTCCAGGATCAAAACCAAAAGTATGACTTCTCCGTCAAGTGAAAATAAAGTAAATAGAAAATAAGTCAAATAAGTTTGCTGTAAAAATAAAGCACTAGCCGAATATGCTGGTAAACAACGACTAAATGGAAGGCCTGTGGAAGCGTTTCGACTTTTCCAGCCTGGTTTCTCAGATGGATGAAAGTAGGCCATCTTCCTAACTTGGCTGTTGACCATAACCAGAATCAATAAAAGTCCAAGGCATGCATAAAGGCAGCAACCACAAAAACAGCATCATCATTATGCTTCATTCTGAGCTGGCCCGAAATAGACCAGTTCTCCATGAAGAAAATTCTCGCTGACAGACGCCTCATGTGTCCGAGACAAAGTCAAACACTCCTGAGATAGAAGTGAAAGGCACAGTTTGAGTGGTTGTTGCAACCACTAACTAACTAACTAGCTAAAAACTGAGTGAACGCTTCCTCTTATAATTATCTTCAGAACTCATCGAGTTCCTGCACACCGGAATGTTTCTTTCTTTCACTTATAAATAAGCTAAAAATACGTTTGCAAATCTGTTGAACAGAAAATATGCAAGACAGAAACTATGAAAATTAATTCTTGTGTAGTGTTGTACTTCCTGTACGGTTATACTTCCCTGTATATTTTAAGCATTTTAACTAGAAAACATGTATAAAAAACCAAACCAAGAGCAGAAGTTTGTGTTTTACACTGAAGGAGTCTGTTCAAGCGCATTCAAACTCTTGCTTTGTAACTAATCTGAGACGTTGTTTCCTTTTTAAGAAGCCGTTTTGAGCTGAACGACTTGCATTCGTTGCCAGTGAACCATAAAAACCTCCACCAAAACCGTTACTTGATTTCAAAAGATCACCGGGATGGTCCCTCGCGACGGGTTTCTCAGAGGAAGCTCAACTGACTGGCACCAAAACAAACGTTTTGGCCTCTTTTGTGATTTCGGAGTCTCCTCGAGAGCCAGATCCTCATGTTTCTCTGCCGAGGCCTCCTTCAACACTTCCCTCAGATAGAGATACATGCGAGTTGGCTGAGCTCCCGGGGGGAGAGAAGAGAAGAAAAAAAAGAAAAAAAAAACCCATGAGGTAAATCAGTCACAGGTCCTTTATGGAGCACAGATGCAGCTGGAGACGTCATGAATGAAAGGCCCGTTGAAGTGGAATGTGAGGCTGAAACAGAAACAGGGCTTTTGTTTTAATACCACCTCCATTTAGGAAGCAAGTCTTTTAGCAGACGCGTGGGCCGAGGAAGGACAAACCTCTGCGGGATTCCTACAGACACCTCCATCGCTCTGGTCTGGTGGATGTGGATTCCTGCCGTTTTAGGCCTACGCTGAATGCTTTTCAATCAGACTGAATATGCAAGAGTCACGAAACCACCTACAAGTGTCTATATATGACTCTTCAGCGCAAGTTTGTGGGATTTTATGCCTGTTTGGTCTGTAGCATGTACATTTACATTATGCAGTTTGCAGATGCTTTTGTTCAAACGACTTACAAGTTTTTGAATTTTCCGGAAAATTGCTGTTTTTAAGCTTTTGAAACATGCTTTGACTTAAAGGAAAAATGACATAACCATAAAAGTTTGCTGAAAATTAGATAAGTTCTTTTTATTCAACAGATTTGAAAAAATGTGGCATTTTATCACTTGGAGGCTCTGCAGTGAATGGGTGCCGTCGGAATGAAAGTCCAAAGAGCTGATAAAAACATCACAGTAATCCACACCACTTCAGTCAATTAACATTTTGGGAAGACAAAAGCTGAAACAAATCCAAATTGAAACTTGCCCACCAATGGATGTGAATGGGTGCCGTCAGAATGAGAGTCCAAACAGCTGATGAAAACATCACAGTAATTCACACCACTTCAGTCTGCTAACATTTTGAGAAGACAAAAGCTGAAACAAATCCAAAGTGAAACTAGCCCACCAATGGATGTGAATGGGTGCCGTCAGAATGAGAGTCCAAACAGCTGATGAAAACATCACAGTAATTCACACCACTTCATTCAGCTAACATTTTGAGAAGACAAAAGCTCAAACAAATCCAAGGTGAAACTTGCCTACCAATGGATGTGAATGGGTGCCGTCAGAATGATAATTCACAAGTAACCATTCCAGTCCATTATTTAAGTCAATTAACTTGTGAAGTGAAAAGCTGTGTTTGTAAAAAAGTACCCCATTAAAACCATTTCCCTGTGCAGATCAAAGATCGTTTACAAGCCAAAACAGTCCAACAAAGCTCTAAACAATATATTTTGACGCAAGAGGAACACAACGGACTGGACTTTATCACTGGAGGAAGCATTGTTATGGATTATGGAGTCACGTTTTAGCCAGAAGCAACAGTCTGAGGTTAAAAAAACACCTTGATGATGGAAGACGTAAACTGATGGACTGGAGTTATTTGGATTATTGTGATGTTTTATCAGCTGTTTGGACTCTCATTCTGACGGCACCCATTCACTGCAGAGCATCCAAGTGATAAAACGCTACACTTCTCCAAATCTGATGAAGAAACAAAATGTCAGCAGTCAACATTTGGATCAAAACCTTTCATCGAAGTTGTCCTGAACCACTCCACATCTAGGTTGACCTGACAGGGAGCACAAATTTGTCATTTTAGGGTGCACTATTCCTTTAAGAAATAAAGATCTAAAAGCCCATTTTAGCTCAGCTAATGCTTCAGCTTCACAAAAGCAAGCTTGTATAAAGTAAAGAGGCAGAAGTGAGTCAAGAAGTGAGAGCAAGAATTCAACACCCGCCTGAGTGGAGCTCAATAAAACATCGGCAGTAGTTTCCACAGCAGGACGCGATCTCAGCGGCCCAGACCTCCTGCAGCGGCACATGTGCTCCAGCTTTAGTTTCACCATCCTACTTCGGGTTTATAACTGGAACAAGCACCCACCGTAGATTCAAAACCCTCACACCAACTCAAAGCGCAAAAACACGTACAGAAAGTGGATACAAAGATGCAAATCGATCTTCAATGCAGTCCACGCTACAGGCGAGGGTTTTGAGTTACCGGATTTACAGCTGCACACACTTATAAAATAAAGATGGCCAATGCTGAGATTTTCTTTGCACAGTAACCTTTTCTTTTTTGTTTTTGTAATCTCATTTCCAAAAGTTCCGGTCTTATTTCATCCATCTTACTTTCGAGCCGTAAATCACTCATTATGAGTCTTTGCAGCGTTAGCCGCTCTGATCTTAGCGGCTGGTTTGTATTTTATCTAATCGGCTGACATGCACTCTGCTCCATTTGCATGCAAACGGCTTTCCTGGACGTGCCAGAGAACACACGGGCCTCCCAAACGCTCCGGGGCAGAATCTTTGTGCACGACCCTGACACAAAACATGCAGGTAGTTAGCGGCCAGCAGCCAGATATACAGGGATAACCTTACATTTCCAAACCCCAAAGGTCAGGGCTGTCCGAGGGGAATCGCTAATTATGACCCAAAGCAAGCAGAGCGTGCATCTCAAATGGGAAACCATGAAGGAGCATTTGGTTTTGGAGACTTGAATATGCAGAAAAGCATGACTGTATGCGTGGGTTTTTGCAGCTAAATGCTCGATCGAGCAGGTCAGCGCTGTTTTCGGCCACCAATTAGCTTCCAAAAAGCCATCAAACAGAAGCTAGGGCTGCGTCATGTCATCCGCGCGGCTCTGAAAACATCTTGAAGACGTTAACCGCTCCTCCTAAATCTCCCGATATTACAGCTCCAGACTCTGTTTGGCTCTTTAAGTGCTTTCCAATCACTGAATGTTTCTGTTGGTCCGGCGCTCGCAGTCATTACACGAGCTCTGGGATTAGCTGGCATATCCAAAAGGAATGTCACGTCAGCCTCGCCTCGCCTCCATGACTTACTTTTGCCTGTGTGGTGTTCGGCACGAGAAAGACCACCAAAACACACTCTGTTTCTGCTTTTGCTGAGGGTCCATGCTTTCTCTCGGCTGGCTGATGAGCGAATACAATGGAAAAATAAAAACTGGTTTTGCATGCACCGCCTTTTCCAGGTTTTGGGTTGGTAATATTTTTAATGCTTTTTAAAAGTAGCCTCTTCAGCTGCAAAAAAACAACAACAATAAAAACAGTACGATTTTTGCTTTTTGAAACGGCTGTTTTCAACGCGATTGTCAAAATGTTATTTATTCCTGTGATCAAAGCTGAATTTTTTTGCACTTTTTGATCAACTTAATTCATCATTCTTATATACTTATATACATTCATTAGGTCTTATATACTTACCAAAAGAAATGTATTAAATGCAAGCAAAGTGTCTACTTTAAAAGGTTTCAAATAAGTATTAAAAGAATAAACGGTCACTATTTTGTTAAAATAATGTTACATTGTCATTCAGTGACACGGTATTTATGTAAACGTTCAAAGAACATGCTTATTCTGACTTGTGCATATGAAAATATATATGACATATTGCATTTTAAATGAGAAAAGTCTTACTGACAAATAGGCAAAACCTAGATTTAACTAATAAAAAGAAAAAAAAAAAAAGTATATTACTACTAAAATTATTTAATGCATCAAATAGTTTTTTGTTGTAAATATGCCTTACAGGATTGTTACACTGCGTGATTTTTTTAGTGGGTACTTTTAGGAAATCAGGGGAAAATGTGTGATATTTATTTTTGGCTCAGAAAAACAAAACTGCTTTTAATTTGAACTGAAAACTTTTTTTTATGTATTACACCTACTCCCTCAGTTTCACAGACAAGGCTTAAGACTAGTCCGAGACTAAAATGTAAATCTGAGCTGTTTTAAATGAAAGGAACTAGCACTGACTAATCTTAAAGCATGTCAATGCGTTTCTTTTGTCTTCAGATGCACACCAGTAATTCTTTTTTCTAAGACGCGTTTATAAAAATGACTGTGTTTTTATGGTTAAACCCTTTTTCGTCTTCATCTATCTATATACAGTATGTATATGCGTGTGTGTGTGTCAAAGAGAGAGATGTGTGCGCTGTGCTTTACACAAATACATAAACAGTATTTGCAATTATGCATATGTACATTTTGGGAGGAAGAACTGTGCAAAACTGACATGAAAATAAAGTCAAAATTAATATCTCTCTCACACATGGGATCATCGTGTGCATCGATGGCCCATTTCTCAAGCTTAAACCTCCTGCGGCGTTATTTACATCAGATGAAGTGGAGAATGGCGCAATGTTTGCTCGTTCACTAAACAAACGGCGTCGCACATCAAGCAAAAGTCAACAGAGCAGCGCTCCAGAAACCTCGCAGCTGCGCGGCTCCGTTTAATGAGCTCGGTTCGGCGCGCGCGCCCGGAGGACGGAGGGGGGCGGGTTGTGAAGTCCCTGGCGCTCGAGCCGCTCCATCCACTTTCCACTTCATACCAGACAGGCCACTTCCGGCATGAGATCAATGGGCGAGTGGGTGGACGGCCATCACAACCACACCATTACCAAGCAGCAGCACGACTGGAGACATCTGCAGGGCGCGCGTTAATACCATTATTCACACACCAAAATCAATCTAACTTTGTTTAGAAAGGGTTAACGCTAAAACAGACTCGTTCTTCTCTCACTCTGTAATTACAGTTATTTATAAACTCGGATGGAGCGCGCGCATTGGGACGCGGAGAAACCGCTGGAGACGCTCTCCAACAATTTCCGTCCGTTCCCACCGCGCGCGCGTCATCCCGAGTCCGCACCGCAAACTCGCTTGATGCCCTCAAAGCGCCTTTTATCTCTCCCCTCGCACACCCATAATGCCTTGCTGTCAGGCCACTTTGGGGCACCTTCTAGATTAAAAGCCTGCCTTTACCGCAGCCAAACAGATGAGTGACCGGATCACGGTGGATGTTTCAGTAAATTAGGGAAGCATTCCGCTGCCATCTGCAAATCTTGCAGATTTTGGAGAGAGGAAGGCGGCTTCTGTGAACCTCATGTAGGGAAAAACGGATCTAATTCTTGCCATCTGCTCGTCAATACTCATTAGTGGACGAATATGAAACCAGCGGCTTCATGTTCATCCACTGCAGAAGAAAAGATCTAGAACTAGGCCAATGTAGGACTGGGAATATCCACTGAATATTCGGTTGCAATAAAAAAGCAACATTATTAATATTGTGATTATTTATCCACATTTAATAAGCATGTTTTAGAAGACATGCAATCTTATCTCACAAAAATATTGCACATGTATTTAAGCAACTGAACTTCCAAAGTGGATTCATCCAAAATTCAGATGTGGTGATTATTTTGCAAAAAACTGCTCACAGATCTTGGGTTTTAGTAATAAAGAAAAAAAGATGCAGGAAAAAATTATTATATGCACAAAAAAAGTTATATATATATATATATATAGATAGATAGATAGATAGATATAATTATATATGTTTTAAGAAATACATATACATATCCTTTTATCAAAAAAAATGGATGCATGGATTGTTTGTTTAAAATATTGTTGAAGGCTGAAAAACTAATTGAAAATTGGATGTTGAAAAAAATACTAAATTGGTTGTACTAATGCAAATAAATAAATATAATTTTATTTAGTATATATATATCATATATAGTATACATAAATAAAAATGAAAAGATGCCTATGTTTATAATTGACTATAATATTATGAGAAAAAGGAACACTTTAAAAAGTAAAATGAGCAAAAACAAACATTTACATATGAAATGTGACAAAAAACTGAAAAACATTGTGATTCTTTTAAAGCTACAATGTAAAGCTTTATTTACAAAAAAATACTGTGGATGTAAAATAAATAACTCATTGTGTTCAACAAAAGCCTATTTTAGACTGTTTGTTTGATTCGCCCATTCGTCTGGTTGAGGACCAAAAACAACACATTAAAGCCAAATCAGATCAAACCTTACATTACATTGCAGAGCTTACATTTGAGCTGCATCTCGACTATCATAAAAGGCTGTAAAACATTGTGATATTTGTAAAGCTATTGCCCAGCCCTACATCCAGGTCTCTCATTCAGTGGTTCCCTTTCAGTCGTACGTCAGAGCACATATGGTGCAACAAAAAAGCTTTGTGGGCCTCCCTCTCAACTTCACAATAACGCTTCAAAATAGAGACAGAAAAAAAGAAAGAGCGAGAAAGAGTAAATAGGGCAGGGACACCCAACCGTCTAACACTCCTGGCAACCTGAATTTCCTATGACTACGTCTGCATTCATCAACTTCCTGTTCCCGTCTCCCAGTCACTGAAGGGTTTCTCAATGTGAACACATCCCCTCTATTATACTGTTCATGTTACAATAAGAACAATGCATTAATGTCAACATCAAACTCCCATAATGAGATGGATTGAGTGTAGAACTGACACTATAGCTAGGACATCATCTCAAAATGAACAAATATGATCAGAAAGTACCATGAAGTTGGAGTGACATACATGGATGACACGTCCGACCAGGAACGTGGATTTGAAAAAGCAAGTCGGTGTCATGTTTGATTCAAGACCTCTTCGGTTGTGTCATGCTGCGCTCGCAAACAAAAAATAACCCTGAAAAACCTTCAATGTTAACACATGACACGTCAAAATGACTTCTCGCTTCCTGTCAAGTTTCTGTTCTTGATGATGATGGGGTTTTTCCATGGCTGTTTAACACAGACAGTAAGAGGACAGCAGTCAGTCAGTCAGAGTTGGAAAAAACAACCAACCCTAAAGTCCAGGAAAAGCGGTGACCACCATCCCATTGGTTTTTCCCAATGACTTACAGGGCCATGATGTTAATATGTGAACACTTAATGCTTTATGTCACCATAAACCTAAATGTGACCATAAACTGCATGTCATAATACAATGGGATAACACAATGAAACACAAAGCAACAAGTAGGAGGTTCAACCGGCGTTTATATCACTTCAATTAATTTACCGAGCACAGATTGTGTACAGATCATAAATCATAGACAAATACGAAACAAGACGCTCAGATGTGGAATGAACACGCAGAACGAGGCGGGAAATGAAAGATGAAAAGTTACATTGTAGCCAGATACATTCTAAGATTCTAACAAAAGCTCCATCCGGGAAGTTCGAATTATTTTGAGCGTTTTCGCCGCCAACAGATCTTTAATCTTTTGTTAACGCGACTTTGAGTTAGCTCGTGGCTAAACCGCTATTTTTCCAAGGTGCTATTTCAGTATTTTTGATTAGAAATGCTGTTTGGGGGGTTGAAACAATAGCACTTTGACTTCCAGCCACCCGGAAAGTTTCTTAAGCTACAAACGGGTCGAGTAAATTAAATAATACAAACAGCCGTCACACTTACCGTGGTGTGTGTATGTTGTGCCGAATGAAGCGTCTCATGTTTAATAAGTTAATAAATGTGGCAGCTGGTCGATTGTCTCCGTGTGTTTGTGCATACGTGTATGCGGCTCCGCCTCTTCATCCAGTAGATCGCCTCTTCATCAAATTTATCCAGACAGGTTTATTTCCACCCCTGAGGCCACTTTACAAACATAGCACACAGATATGAGTCCGGAGAGGACACTGGGACATGGTGAATGTGATCTGTGAGCTTTGTGTTTGGGGATCTGTACAACCACACAAAACTTGTCTCGTGCGAACAGATGCTGAACAGCGACGCCCCGCGGACGGAAAAGGGACTCCAGCTGCAGGGTTTGCTGTTCCTTAAAGGACTAGTTCACCCGAAATTAAAAGTTTGCTGAAAATGTTTACTCAGGTCGTCCAGGATGTAGATAAATTGTTTCTTCGTGCAGATCTGGAAAATTGTACGTTTACATAGTTTGCTTAGTAGTGGATTGTTTGCAGTGAATGGGTGCCGTCAGAATGAAGGTCCAAACAGCTGATAAAAACATCACAGTAATCCACAAGTAATTAACTCCACTGCAGTCCATCAATCAACATCGTATGAAGTCAAATATTAGTAAAGTTTTCTTTAAAAAAAAAAAAAAAAAAAAAAAACATAAATGAAGTGCTTTCCAGTTATTCTAGTCATAAAATTGCTTTCCACAGTGACGTAAAAAAAAAAGGTCCAAAACTGCTCTGTTGGTAGATTTTGATGTTAGAAATCAAAAGGGAGTATTTTATTGTAAGAAGCATTGTTATAGACTTGTGTTTGTTTTCCACAAACAGGCAACTAACATTAATTGATGGACTGAATGGTCTCTGATAGCACACGTACATGTAGGAGACGTCTATTTGACGTCTGCAAGACTTATTATTTAGATTAAAAATCCAGAAAAAAATGTAATATTGTGAAATATTATTTCAATTTAAAATAACTGTTTTCTTTGTGAATATATTTTAAAATGTAATTTATTCCTGTGATACAAAAGCATCATTACTCCAGTCTTCAGCATCACATGATCCTTTCAGAAATCATGATTTATTACTAGAATTATCAATGTTGGAAACCGTTGTGCAGCCAAATATATTTTTTGGTGATTTTTTTCCCCATTTTCTTCCTCAGGATTATTTGATGAATAACAAGAAAAAAAAACATTTTTTTTTACCAAACATAAATTTCTAAAATGTAAATCTATGACTTTTTGTTCATTTAATAGATCATTTGTTAATAAAAGTATTCATTTCTTTCAAAGAAGAAAGAATAAAAATGTACTGATCCCAAACTTGTGAACAGTAGTGAAACAGTAAACTACTGTAACTGTAGTTCTGAACATTATTATACATTTTTAATAAATGCTTCTCTTTTTAATATTTTAATGATCGAAGAATCCTAAAAAACTATGAAGAAGCTCGACTGTTTCCAACACTGATAATAAAACATCAGCATTTTAGAATGATTTCTGAAAGACTGGAGTAATGATGGTATCACAGGAATAAATTACATTTTAAAATATATTCACACAGAAAACAGTTGTTTTAAATGGAAATAATATTTCACAACATTACATTTTTTTCTGGATTTTTAATCTAATAAATGCAGCCTTGATGAGCAGAAGAAACATCTTATTAAATATCTATATATCTAAACATTAAATATCTTACTGAGCCCACATTTTTGAATGGTAGTGTATGTAAAACTGACTGAAAGACGTCTGCCAGACGTTTGTAGTCAGCAGATGCTTTCCAGATCAAGAGATCTTTAACAGACGTCTTGCAGATAGACGTGTGTATTACTTGTGGATTATGTTGAAGTTTTTATCAGCTCTCAGTCTGACGGCACCCATTCACTGCAGAGGATTTAATTTTACATTCCTTTAAATCTGACGAAGAAACAAATTCATTTTCATCTCGTATGGCCTCAAATGGGTCAATACATTTTCCGCTTGTTTCCGGTTCCATTCTGTCCACGTAATTTAATGTTAGTCTACATGTTACCTATTATTATTAGCTTATCTAGAAATATTTCTACATGTGCATGTTATGTATATTTGTTTTGCATTATTCACATTAAACCTTTTTGGTAATAAAGCACAATCCTAATTTCTGAGTTAACAAGAGGTTTGTATGCAGACTTCATTTTTAAGAGACGCTGGGCTGGTAAAGGCGTGCAAAGAGCAAACCCTTGTGGTTGAATGTGAGTAGTACAAAACAAAAAAAAAACAAAAAAAAAAACCTTTAAATGTAATGACATTAAACTACAGCTGGATGTCAGTACGAAACCAGATATCCTGAACAAGTCTGTCAGGCCAGAAAATGGCTTGTTTGATACGGGACAGCGCAACGTAGATGCATGAAGAAGAATGATCTACTTTTTAAAGAAACGCTCGCTCTTTATTATTATATTTTGCACATTTTCTAAATTTAACAGCAAAACCTTTACAACGCTTATATTTAAGTGGCTTTGTCTCGATTCCAGCTCTGCAGACTAATTTATCAGCGACAATCATGCTGAGGAGCATCCTGGGAAACAGCCCAAGAAACAACTGCATTTATCGTTTAGTTAAAATTCAGCTCAGAAGGTTTTTACGATCGCGAGAAGTCTAAATTCATACAGTTCATTCAAATGTGTATGCATTTGTTACACAAAGCTTGCATTTAGAGGTAAATCTGAAGACTATTCATGCATAAGCTTTAAAAACAAATATATTTTTTATTTACCAGTAAAGCTAAATCTTTGCCCAAACTGTAAACAACTCAGTTGTTACGCAGGGTCGGTTTGCGCTGACGTGTTCAAGTTTAATAGTGACCCAGTTTTCCTTTTTCTGTGGCTTTGTCTGATAACACTTCTTTTTTTTATTTTTGTTGCGCACAAGTGTCGACAGGGCGTTGTAACTGTGAAGGGTGTTGCTTCTTACCTCAGGATGTGGTATTTCAGAAGGCCCCCTCCTTTATCTTAGACCACATTTTTAAAGTAGTATAAAACAAAACAAAAATTAGGAAAAGAAACCTGGTAATTCCACTCTGGTTTATTTTAGGCCATTCTGGAAGAGAATTGATGCATAGACAAAAAGGGACCAAATCGGACCGTTTTCACCCTTGATCGACCACAAGTAAATGCAAAAAAAAAAAAAAAAAAAAAAAACCCTGAATGGTTTCTACCTTGCAGGTGAAATTAGTACTTTGCACATATATTTCTGATCTCCAAGCATTTATTTGTCTGTGCTTGGGAAAAGACGTTTTTCTGTAAATCTTAAATCGTGTGTTTTGCATATGTTTATGTGAGGAGACAGTTTGGGTGTTGGGTTAGGTGATGGAAAGTGTGCACTGACTTTCAAGAAAAAACACGTGTGTGTGTGTGTGTGTTTCCACCCAGCTGGATGAGGTGAACTGAAAACAGTAAGGGAGGAGGCCACTTTACTAGGTCATTAGGTCTTCCTGTTTGCTGACTAGCTTCTCAGAAATATCAGTTATAGCAACTTCAAAGCTGTTGTAAGACCTGTCATGTAGCATCAGTTGTATTTAAAGGGTCTTGCAAAATGTTTTCACTACTGCGACACGTGCTGGCTAGAAATGAGCACAATGACTTCATGTAGTAGTATTAAATCTTTATTGTCCATTTATTGCTGTGTAAAATATATTAGTTGCACACATCAAACTGTAATTGTTTAATAAAATTAAACTTATTTTATTTATACGCATTTGTATATATAGTTATATAGTTTGTATTTCATGATTTAATTTGTATTTTTTAAATGTTGTATTTAAATGTATTTATTCATTATTAGTATTTGCATTATTTGAATTCACTGCACATGTTTTGCGAACAGCGTTCACACAGATCTTCTTCAATATGTGCTATATTCGTTACCAAATCCTAATGCATGCAACGCAACATGACTTTTCTCATGGCAATCCATGATTTGTACACTTTCTGGGAAGATGTCACAATGTGCATTTTTGAAAGTGTAGAAACTGAGAATTTTTGCACTCTCCATTGGGTGTGTCTGCGTCGAATATCTGCAAGAAGGCTTCCTTCCTTGTTAGTGCAGGGTATATAATCGTTCAGAGAGCCAGAGCTCGAGCTTTCTGCATCAGAGCATGGCTCAATACCAGTTACATCAGCATCACTAATAAGAGGTGAGTTAAGATGCACCAGCAAATTGTCATTGGTTTTTATCTAAAAAAAGTATGATTAAAAAAAAAAAAAAAAAACATTAATATATATTATGTTCATTATAAACCATTTAGTAGTCATTTTAAAAAAATATAAATATTGGACATTTTCATAATTTAGCTTAAATTTTACTTCTAAACTTTACCAACAAGTTTGTATTTAAATTTGAAATTAAATGATTATTTGTTTATTTATTCATTCGTTAATTGATTGATTAATCGCATTTTCTACATTTTGCGTGGTCACGTGTTGGCTCTTTAAACCCTACAAACCACAAGTACAGTAGTGAAACTAGATATTTAAATGTACTTTACACGTGCAAAGATTAAATTAGGTCAAACCCTTGATGCGTTAACTTCTAAAACATTGTCTTTAAAACAAAGCAAACAAATATATATATAGGAAATTGGAATAGTTCTTTACTATTTTTGTCATTATTCTGTGTTTTGTGGGCCGTGGTGTAATCTAGTGGTTAAAAATAAGGCAACTGAAATGGGCACTGCAGATAGTATCTACTGAGATGACACCGTTGTGCACTTGAGCAAGACAGTTTGTGCCAGCGGGACGGTCCCTGTAAAGTGAAATCAAGTTTAAAGCAAGATGGATTTTTTTTCCCCCACATGATAGAAACTTAGTCAAAACGAACGTTAACTGCCATCAAAAAATCCAAAAATCCTCAAAAATAGGTTCCTTTTTGATTTATTGGCATTGATTGTTCCATAAAGAACCTACAACATTCATGGAATCTTTTCATTGTCTTTAAAGGTTCTTAAGATTGTTTTAAATGTTCTTCAAACTTAAGAGAACCGTTCACTAAAAGCTTCTTTGGGGAACCAAAATGGTTCTTCTATGGCAGTGGTCTCAAACGCAACTCCTGGAGGTCCACAGCACTGCGCAGTTTTGCTAACATGCATGATCCGGCTGATCAAGGTCTTCAGGATCACTAGAAACCTCCAGTCAGGTGTAAGTTGGAGTTGGTTGGAGCTAAACTTTGCAGAGCTGTTGCCCTCCAGGAATTAAGTTTGAGGCATTGTTGTGAAAACTCCTATTTTTAAGAGTGCACAGCAATCTTTAATTTTTAAACAGTTCAGACCCCAACGATAATGACTGTTTTCTCATTAGGTCACTCCGAAAGAGTGCGTGGATATTCCTGAGAAGCCGGAGTCTGATTGCCTGGAGTCCGATTGCATTGAAGACCGAATCGACCCCAGTGAGATTCAACTCCACCTTCCAGCTCCTCAAACCATGGAGGTCCTGCATCCTTTCAGCTCAGTCTCTTCCTGTCCCGACATCTACAACAGCACCAGCACCAGTCTCATCCTGGAGCATTACAACTTCACCGGACGCCTCCAACACCGCAAGCCCTCCAAAAAGGGGGTGAGCGCCATCACCGTCCTGTTCCTGGGCATCAGCATCTTCATCATCCTGGAGAACCTCATGGTGCTGCTGGCCGTGCTGTTCGGCGTGCGTCTGCGCTGTCGCTGGATATTCATCTGCATCGCCAACATCGCTCTGAGTGACTTGCTGACAGGGACTGCCTACGTGGTCAACATCTGCATGTCCGGCGACCGCACCTTCAAGCTGAGCCCGGTTCTGTGGTTATTCCGCGAAGGACTTCTGTTTGTAGCCTTGGCCGCGTCCATTTTCAGTCTGCTCTTGATTGCAGTGGAGCGCTACGCTACTATGATGAAGCCCGTCAACCATAAAACCGCCAAAAAGACTTACAGAATCTACATTATGGTGCTGCTCTGCTGGATAACAGCGCTCATAATTGGATTCCTTCCGCTGATGGGCTGGAACTGCGTTTGCGATCTAAGGAGCTGTTCTACACTGCTCCCGCTCTACTCCAAGAGCTACATCTTGTTTGCCCTGGTCATCTTCTTCATAATCCTGCTCACAATCGGCGCTCTCTATTTCGCCATCTACTGCCACGTCCGGAGGAGCACCGACGGCATATCCGGACGCAACCGTACACAGCGTTCGCTGCGCCTCCTGAAAGCCGTCAGCTCCATCGTTGGAGTCTTCATGGTGTGCTGGGGTCCTTTATTCATCCTCCTGTTGGTGGACTTCTTCTGCTACTCTCGTAACTGCAGCACGCTCTTCAATCCCGAATGGGTCATCGCCATGGCCGTGCTCAACTCGGCCATGAACCCTCTCATCTACTCGTTTGGCAGCTTGGAGTTGCGCAAAGCCATCGCGAAGCTCCTGTGCTGCTGCTGTCTGAAGGCGGGACTGTGCGACCCCAAGACCTTCATGTCCAAGGAGACTTCCAGCACCTCCGGGAGTCGGCATAGCAGTTTGCGCAACAGCTTCAGCAAGGTACGGAGCCTTAGCACCAGCCCTCAGCCAGAACCCAAAAACGGCAGGAAAACACGCCTCAGCTCCACCACTTCTTGTTTATCAGCATCGAGCTGTTAAGCCGCAGTGGGCAGGTGAGTTTCACCTTCGCCACAGGAACTGCACCTCCTTAAAACGCATCATCTTTGTGGCTTCAGTGGCGTTTCACTTGTTGTGGATCAGATGTCAGCAGATGTGCATTTCAATGCTGATGGACAAATGCAGACAGGACTGTAAAAGCAAGCAACTGTGCAACAAAAACATAAAAACCATTAAAAAAACAAAAATATGTAACTTGAATGCATTTCTGTACAACGTTTGAGCCGAATGTAAACAAAAGCAATCAGACTGTAAAATACTCAAATGTAAACTGCCTTCTACAAGAATGTACAAAAGTTATAATTTAAATGTTTAGAGGTATATTTTCATATTCAACTCATAGGACATTTTTTATATGTTAAACATGCACTTTTAAAATGTTTTCAGGGAAATGTTGTCTTTATGTTGTCAAATGTTTGTTAATAAAATAAAGAAAGCATTGACTATTATTAATAATGGTAGGTTTCTTGAGGATTCTCAGTCAATAACATTTAGTTTGAACACAAGAGGGAGACATCATACAGACTTCTTCAACGCAACATGCTTCAGTACTTCAAAGAGCATTAGGTGTTTTCATTTCAAACTCATTAAAACGTAATGAATAATACAGTATTTGCACACTATACACAAAACAACATTCTCTTGTCAAAAGATTTCAGGTTATGCTTCATATGACACAAGCAATACTTTCAAAACCCACATTGGGAAACCACAGTTCTCCAAAAATAACATGACAAGCCGTCTCAAAACCACCTGGATGATCCAGACAGCTATTGAAAGAATGCATTATGAATGGAAGAAATGAATAGGGATGTACATGTCCACATACCAGAAAGGTTGCCTGAGAATTTGCATATTTGCTGTAGTATTTACTGTGGAAAATATACACAAAGACTGACTCAACATGCCTTTTATTAGCACACACCTTACGTTCGTTTGTGACCCTAACTGATAAAAGCAATAAAATGTTTGCCTATAGGCAAAGTCATGTAGTCATGTTCACAACTAGGATAATAACTGTGAATTATAATGTATTTAATAAGCATTTATAATAAAACAATTATGACAATGGCAATAGCCAATAATACACTGTATGGGTCAAAACTATAGATTATATATGATAGAAAAGATCATATTCTATGATATTTTTGATTGGTGTAATGCATTGCTACAAACTTGGACTCTAAACCCTAAATGTGATTCCAGATTATCAAATAGGTGTACCTCTGCCAAATATCGTCCTACCATAACAAACCCAAATTTAATGGAAAGCTTTCGAATTATGTATTAATCTCAATTTTTAAAAAAACAGGTTTAATGTTCCAGGGACACAGTTTATAGCGATTTAAAAGCGATATGCACTGTATTCAAGGTACACAGCTCCAGCGGACCAATAAAATGTAGCCCTAATAAAATATAACCAGAATCCACCCAACATTAAAGAGCGCCAATATTTAAATCTGCGCGCGCAAGTTTATTGTCGGTTGGTGCGGACGTTAATCATTCCTGATGTGAACTTGCCTTAAAAGAGAGAGCTGCCACGCACCGCAAACGCGTTACTGAGATGATTACGGCTTAGTTTACGACAGCGTGATGTCATGAAGGAAACATGGATTTATGTTCTTCTCTTTACAGATGGCAGGAAGGGTTAACTACGGTTGCGTGCAGACAGAAGGTCCCGCCCTGCGCGTGATTACAGCGCGTCGCCTCCAGGTGTTCTCCAGACAGATAATGAAGTAGTTCTCGGAGGGCCCTCAGATGAAGGTAGTTTCAGCACATTTGTATTTGGTTAACTTGATAGCAATTTAAATCATCACAGAGTCCATGCAAATGAATTCAACATTTCAGTTAATGGACAATTCAGAGGAGAAATGAAGACAACCACAACGTTCTCATTGTCTAGTGTCTTATTTAATTAAGAGAAACATTTTGTTTTGGCATCTTTGGAAAAAAACATCTCCATAAATCAGATACAAAGAACAGATCAGATAAACGTCTTCCCTACTTGTTAGGGTGATTTGCATATAATTTCCCTGTGTGATATAAATTTGGCTCTAGGCACCATAAACAGGATTCGTCCCTTTACGACGAGAACAAGAAATTAAGCATGTGTTTATCGTTATTCGGTTGCTACATGATTTAACTTAAGAAATGCTGGCGAGATCCTTGAGGATAAAGTTAACCCAGTTGTTGCCTGAGAAAACTAGCCTGCTTGCTGATTGGAGGAGAGGAAAACATTCTGCCTGCTGATTGGAGGAGACAGTTAATCTGTCGCAAATGGACCTCACAGGCATTCATGTGGTGTCAACATGTCTTTAAATTCATTTTAATAAATCTGTCACAAACTCTTACTTTCAGCACACATGCTAAATCCTTTTCTTCACGCGCTGGATCCGGAAGCATCTATGGACACCCAGTACCGCGGGTTTCTTCACGCGGCTTTGCTCCTTTATTGCACAGCTGGTCTTGTTCAAGTTAAACCAATTATAAAGCGCACAGCTCTGATCTGGACCACAAACACACTGACTACATGGTGGCGCAGGGAACAAAACAATATCAAACATCTTAAGGAGGCCACGTCACGGAATCTGGTCAGTCTCTGAGCACATGATAAAAGGACTCGACGTCGCTGTGAAACTAAAATAAGAGGCTTTCCGCTTTCATCCCCGCAGCTCCTTCCCACTGATGCATTTATGATCTATAATTGTTTCTGAGCAGCACACATCTTTCCAAGTAGCTGTCAATTCTGCAGAACGAGGAAAACGGTTCAAGTAAGGCTGAGAGACCTGATAAAACGCATCAGTGTTCAAGGCACTGTCAAATTATGCAGCTTTTTTGAGTAGTATTTTGATTCACGTTTTAACACCCTAGCAACTACATAGCAACATGCTTAGAACATCCTAGCAACTACATGACAACAATCTAAAACGCATGTAACCAAACAGCAACAGGCTAAAAACGATTCTGAGCACCTTAGCGTCAATGTTACAACATTACAAGTAGTCAAAACACCCTAGCAACTGCATAGCAACATGTCAAAACATTAAAAACACCTTTACAACTCCATAGCAACATGGTAAAAAAATTTTGAACACCCGAGCAACCGCATGAACACATGCAGTATGCAATGCTCAACATTATTCAGAAACGTCATAGCAGCCACATAGTAAAAACGTTCGTAATAGTAGACACATTTCAAATGTATTTTACAGTTGAACCTTGAGGAATTTTGTTATATAGTAGACAAAGAGAACTACAAAAATGCTATTTTATATTTACATAGGTATGTCGAAATTATATCCAATCAATGAACTGAAATTTGTCCAGTTGTAATCTTTCCTCTAATGGATCTATTAAAATGCATAAAAAGGAAAAGCCAAAGTTAGCCTGCAGAAAGTTAACAGTCCGAGGTAGATTTATGATCTACCTGAAGTCTTCCATTTTTTATACGCATAAATGAATATGACAGCGCCACCTAAAATAAGTCTCCAGCCGTAATTCATTTAAACTATCTTTAACACCCAGAGACACTGCAGGCGTTTCTCAAGCACGCTGAACATGATGTAAAACCAGCTGAACGTGGAGATCTCAAGATTGTGCGTTCCCATGGCCATGCGCGTGCTGAGAACAACATGCAGTGCTAAAAATATGGATATGGCTTTCATGAGTAGGCAAAAATTGGTTAAACATTCATATATTTCATCAAGGTCGGATTGCTTGAAAATGTTTTATATTCAGTGATGACAGAGGAATTATGTAACCGAAAAGAGAAGCACACGTCTGATTGGATGAGAGGACACTGCGTGCTGATTGGAGGATTACAAAACATGCTGCGTTCTGATTGGAGGAGAGTGCAGAAGCGGCGCTAGGGCTTCACTCCTGTTCCTGCTGAACTGAGCCAGCATTTAATCAACAAACTGATACCAGTTTAGCAGGCACAAGAGGGCACAGCCCTCCATCGATTTGTCAACACCACACCGTCGCAATTATTCAAATACTCTGAGAGGATTTGTCTCGACAAATAAAAAGTTAGTCACGACACCACGCCTTGTTTGCAGAGACTCCAGGGAAGCCACAATTCAAGCAATCTGACCCCAATTTTCAGTTAATTGGAGGTTAAAAGTGCAGTTACCGCAGCTGGCAAGAGCAATCCATCCTGTTCTCAAACATGTCGTATGTTTAGGTGCGGTTGTTCAGACACTTGTCAATGGCGAAATTCAGTTACTTTAGTAGAAATCACATTCTACACAATCATAGACCTCACATCAGGTTTCAAGTTGGTCAGGTGAAATCGCCAAAGATATAGATGATGAAAATTTAACTGAGCTGAAAACTTTCCTTCTTACAATCTTTCGCCATTTAGACAGAAATACAGTATAAAACGCACTTGTATTTAATTCCCTAAATCCCATGGGTTCATAAAGATACAAGATTACGTGAGAATGTGAAGAGCATGTGTCCAAAATTATGCTCTTATACCAGTAAAAAACAATTGACATTGCTTGTTAAAAGTTATTTAAAGATAAATAGGCGCAACGTGTAGTATCCTACTATTATTATTATTATATGCAAATGAGTAACGTTTTTTACTGCTTCACTGCCAATAATTATATAAATTAGTTTTTTTGGTTTATGTTGTGGTTAAAATGAAGATGAACTACGATTATACATTTTAAATAATGTGCGATTTGTTTGTGCATTTTAGAATTTAATATTATTATTATTATTATTATAGATGGCATACTTAACATTTTTTACAACTTTAAAAAAAAAAAAAATTTGGACCAAATTCATAAAGCATAACAAACAAATGCGCACTTAAACTAAACCAATGCGTTCCTGAGCGGGGTAGGGTTTCTCCGTTTGGTAGAACTTGCATTCCACGTTCCAATTGTGTGGTTTATTGCAGACCTGTAATGACTTTTTGTCACGTCCAGGCCTTTATAGACTTAAAATCACACTGACATAGGCCTAAATTACTGTTAATGCTGAAAAATAACCGCCATGCAGTGCTACATTTGGGAAATCTCTAAAAATAAAGCATGACAGAAAATGTTCAACTCAGTCTGTCAAAGTGATGGATAACGATTGTACAGTAGATAATGATTCCCGGAACATCTACTCCTTGTGGCTTTCAAACGACTTGCGTGAACTTGCTAACACAAAAGAACTGGTCTAAATGGACTTGAACCTTGTGTGCTAGCACTTCCGTTGCTTTCGACAAAGTGTTTCAAACCTGAGCTTTAAAATGCAACCCTGACACTTCATCAACATCATCCGCTTCGGCTAATGGTTCTCAGACGTGATGCTAACTAAGGGCTAAGAGCTTAGCTTTCCCTCATTTGCGTACATGTCCTAACTGGTCTTACATTTACTGGCATCCCACCCTTCATTACGCCCAGTTCCTGCCCTGTCTCACTTTGATGCCAGAGAAAGTGGGTGGACATCACCTGACCACGACAGGATGGGCTGATTTCCCTGTGTGTTTACCGTCATTCAGTTCACTTCAGGCACTGAACTTAGCCACTGTGAACAGTATTCTTAAGGGATCAATGCTCACCAATTAGCTAAGCTCTGCGCCTTTAGCAAGCGATGACCTGCTGGATGAACTCTAGATGGAAAGGGTGCGACCGAACGAGGCCTATTAGCTAGGAACAAGATGGATTTTGAGTATTATGCCTACTTAGTCATTGCAATTTTAACTCAAATAATTCTTAAAGGCACAGTCCTCCCCAAAATTTAAATTAAATGCTGCATTTCTGGGCTTAGGAACATTTCAGTTGCATTGCTCTCTATGGGGGGTCAGAAAGCTCTCGGATTTCATCAAAAATATTGTAATTGTTGTTCTGAAGACGAATAAAGGTTTTATGGGTTTTTGGGTGAACTATCCCTTAGTGTGAATACTGTGTTTGATTCAGCACAAGAATATATTCTGATTAGGATTACATCCTATATATTATAAATAAAACATTCTATATATATATAAATACAGTATCAAGACCATAGTATTGGGTCACTAGGGAAGGCTTTGGGACTATTTGCTCTTGCAGAGCATTGTTTTATTCAGGAATTTTCAGTCATTCATAACAGAGCGTCTGATATCAGGCCTAAGCGCTGTGGGTGTCAAATGAGGTTTGCATCCTCGTTTTTTTTAAACTTGCCAGATGCCCTTTTGCCTTCGCCGATATTCCAGTAAGCCATTATCTGTCATTCCTGAGGAAACATGATATTTCCAAAAGCGATGAGTCACTGTTTATGTTATTGAGTCTAAAAAACATACCAAGCAGTTGCACTCGCATGAACAAAATGCCAAAGAGATTACACAAACAAAAATACAATCTTAATATGCTGTAGCATGCAATATGTTAAAAAAGGGTTTTACTTTTTTGTAAAATATAAAACTCACCAATGCAATGCAAGTGATTGCCAGAGTATTGCCGTGTATTGGTAAGGTGTCTTTATCACATTGCTATGTGGTTGCTATGATGATTGTTCATTGGTAAATGTGGAAAGAGCTCTATTTTGGTTCATCAGGGTTCCTCCTGGGATGTTTTTGCACATTTCATCTCCCACCAGGCAAAAACAACCGATCAAGCAACCGAAGTTTAATTCTCACGGTTAGGGGTTTGCTTGAAAACATAACCCCAAGTATGAGCATTAGTAATAGTCACGGTTGGCTTATGAAAGTAAAATCATTTCCTAGGTGGAGCAAGTACGTTTTGAGGAATGATGAAACCAGCATGAAAGCGCATTAGGAAAGCAAACAGGGTCCGTGTTGACTTTAAGCTACATGCACACAAGCGTCCTAATTCAGACAAATCTTTACGCTTCGTACAGGATCTCCAAAATACAGGTGGTCAGGAGCTGGACACATACCAGCGGGAGGTGGTGTAGGTGTGGGGCACCTGAAGAACTGTGCAGGGGTGGAAATCCCTGGCAATGTGATTTTCATTTCTGTTTATCCACCAAATCACGGTGCCAGGAACCCTCCCCACCACAGCCGCCCTCCCACCCACCCACTTCACATCCAAGAGCTCTGCAGCTGCCGTCCAGCTGTGTCCTGGGGCGGCCCGTACCCTATGGGGAGAGAGGAAGAGATCGTCAGCTTTTCCGAACCTGGTTGGCATTGTGGGTTTGACCGGTCTAAACCACTCTATTAGATATTCCCGAGACTTTACGGTAAAACTGTACGTTCAAAAGCAAGCAACTCATAATTACTCATAACGTTTATAAGTTTACCTATGAATGAAAATTCCATCGTAAATTACTCTCCAAACCTGTAAGACCTTCTTTCATCGTCTAAACACGAATTAAGATATTTTTGATAAAATCCGAGAGCTTTCTGTCCCTGCAAAGACAGCAACACAACTGAAATGTTCAAGGCCCAAAAAAGTAGCAAGGACATCGGTAAAATGGTCTATGTGCCATCAGTGGTCCAGTCGTATTTTCATGATCTTAATTTGTGTTCCAAAGATGAACAAAACTCTTAAGGGTTTGGAATGAGATGAGGGCGAGTCATTTTTGGGTAAGCTATCACTTTAAAGTTGTTTGTGAAATTTAAAGAGTGAAGTGAACGTAGTTATGAGGAACTAAATTGAAGATAATATTTTAAAAAAAGAAGAAGAAGAAAATTGAAATGATGAAATAATTTTATCTTATTCAAGTCTAGCTTGTTTTCTAATCTAGTTGTAACCTAATAATCTGCTATTTAATAAACCTGCTGTTATATTATTAATTGTTTGGCTCTTTGATGAACTGCCTTTGTTCCTCTTTTGTTAGTGCTTTCAATAAAGGCATCTGCCATGAATAATGTAGCATCTTGTCACACAAACACACTATAAATATGTCATTTTTATTGAAAATGCAAAAAGTCAATGGTAAAATGCTACAGTAAAACCTTATAAACAGCTCCTTTACCATACACAGTGAAACTCATAGTTTTGTTATTCAACTAAAACATCTAAGTCTCTGAGAAAAAGATACATTTACTGTACTTTTCACTTAAAATTGTTTTTTACCCCTTAAAACCTGGCATCTCCACATCATTTTTACTATGTAAGTGTCTCCACAGCTTCGATTGTCACACAATACAAAAAAAAATCAGAGCACAACTACTTTGATGGCACTTTTGTGTGATCTCAGTGTCTAATTTAACAGCACAGCAGAAATAAACAAAATGAGAGAGTCACTTTTGGTGAAATTCCATTGAAGTTGCTTCCCGATTCAGCATATTTGAACTTTAACTGGCCTTTTTTAAGGACAACTGACTCCACAAACGGCCCGATCCTGAGGGTAATACAGTGAAAACCACAGCGTACTTAAACCTGGAATGCAATAATCTGCTTCTCGATATAAATTGTCCTGTTTAGCTGATAGACATCGACTGAAGAGTCCAACATGATTAAACTGCAGATGTTACGGTGCGGACGCTACAGATACAGCTGCCCAGTCAAAGTTCATCTTTTCAAAGCTCCTTGAGGAAAAACATGGCTTGTGTTTTGAATGGCTCAAGACGTGAGCGCTGCAAGCAGCTACTGGACAAATTTGTTCCCAGAATCCTATTTTAAGGGTTCTGTAGCAATTTTTTTTCTCTTTCTTTTCCCTCTTATGGAGTGAAAGTTCCTCGAGAATATAAGACGAGGGAAAAGGGGGTGAGCATGTAGAAAAGAGCCCGCTACGGCCCTGTGCAAAAGTGGCCCGATGTCTCGAGACACCTTTCATGGAGTTGATCGGAACAGAATGATCCGTTAGATTTGGACATTCCTAGACTGGAAGACGGACAGATGAATTTTAAAGCCATGACGACTGCTACTTTTCGTGCTGCAGAAAAATGCGGTGTGTTATTGTTGTCTCCACAGCATTCCTGGGCCACCCTCGAAGTGATCTCATAATGGCGCGATTGTGCTCCTTGTCTGATAGCGTTTTGCTTAGGGAGAAGAATATATTTTGGTAGACGTTTGTTGCTGAAAATGAAAATTTCACTGCAAACAATGTGAAAAAACAACGTGGCTGATTGTAAGGACAAGGATTCATAATGCGTTTTATTTGCATTCGAAAGGAGTTGAACATAAAAAAAGATATTGACAGTAACAGTTGACGGTAGCCACTGACTTCCATAGTATGTTTTTTCCATATTATAGGCTACCATCAACTGTTTGGGTACCAACATTGTGTTCAGAGGTTTGCAACGACTGGAGTTCATTTTGGGGTGAACTATCCCTTTAGATGTGCATCCACCAAGTTTGGGGGTCAGTAATAAAAACAACATTAAGTTAATTCTGTGTTCTTGCTTAAATAAATTCAGTCTTGGTGAGAGTAAAACTAAACATTTTGAACTGTAGTACATAACTTCCATGACTTTTCAAGGCCTGAAAATCCTATTTTCCCATTGGGATTTCCATTAGAAAAAGCAGCATGTCTATATTCTATATTGTGTTTTAAACAAATGCAATAGTGTCAATGTACACTGGGTTTACGATGAAGCAAGAGTCTGCAACTGTCCGGCTTTCTCCAGGAAATTGCTAAAGCGGTCAAGGGTATGTGTCAGTGCACTGTGAATAGGACACTGTGGTGACAAATATTTCCAGCCGGGGAAAATGTATGTTAACACCTAGTCCCCTTTCCTACCGTGTAATCAGGGAATGAATATGCAATATTATAACAGCTCGAATCCTATGAATGAGGAAAAGTGGAAAACAGAAGCTGAGAAACAGATTCGTGGAGATCTGCTTTCGAAATACGGGAATTTGCTGTAGATTATAGTTTTCCGTTGCCAAACACATTCTGAAAGGTCAAGTTCAGAGAGTAGCACGTTTTATTGTGAAACACATACTGAGATTACAGCTTTACTGAGCACTAAAACAGAGATGATAAATGATGTAATGCCATTTTAAATGTAAGAATAGATTATAATATGATTAAATATAGATGAAAAATTACTTTTGCATTGATCGGTCAAGTACATTCTGCATGAGAAGGCACAGAAGGAATTCACATTAGATTTTGTGGAATTTCAGTTTTCTGAAAAGGAATAGTTCAAGCAATTATGTTCGATTTATTTAATTAATTTTTTTAGATGGTCAATCATGTTACTATAAACAGCTATTGGTCTTGAATTTTGGGGCGGACTGTCCCTTTAAGAGGATACTTCAAAGAATGACTGTGCCAAACAGCTCATGGCCGGACTGGTTCTGCTCCGGCGAGCAGCCATGCAGCAAAAGGTCAGACAAAATCTCTGAGACTGATTGGATAATGGCCGCATGGCCTTATGTTTGGGAGCCGTTAAGACCAAATGATCTGCGGTAGAAAATGTCAGATTCAAAAACATGTTGTGCACTCTTAAAAATAAAGGTCCAAAGGAGGTTTTGGAGAACCGTTTTGGTTTCCCCAAAGAACCTTTCAGTGAACAGTTCTCAAAAGGAACTTTTAAGAACATCCACAATAAAAAACCTTCTGTGGAATGAAAAGATTCCGTAGAATTTCTTCATGGAACCACAGAACCTTTATTCGAAAAGTGTAGGGCTGCGCTAAAATGTTTCCAGTGCCTGCTGGGTTGGATGTATATCACAAACAGCTCTCAAGAGGAAAAAAAGAAGGAACATATGGTATAAAAAGCCTCAGACCACGTTTCCACTTAAATCTGAAAGTACACTAAAAGTTATGACATTAAATGAAGAGGACCTATTTTTTAGGTCACAAGTAAATGAGTGACGTTGACCATGTGATTTTGTACAGATGGTCAATCAAGTTCAAGATGGTCTTTGGATCAAAGGAGATGCCATTTTTTGTAACAATATGATTTGTAATGAAAAGTTTATTAAATTAGAAACAAAAAAGGACTCTGCCACACTATCTTCACACTGATGTGGAATGTTTTTGCATGTAATATTGTATTGCATCTATAGATCACATATGAAAGCATTTCACCAAATCCGCTAACCAGCCTGCTAATATTGAGAGGACACAGAATCAATGATTGTAGAATAAACACCATTCGACTCTAACTTCCTTTGAAGTGCACATGATACAGATGCAATGCATATTTAAACATCAAGACGTGTTGACTTGGGCAAATTGTGACCTTGCAAAGAGGAAAAATCCATCCATTCCAAACACAAAAAGAGTCTCATATGGCTAGCATTTATATTCTGTGACGTAGTTTTCATTGCAAGCTAAGCAATGCATTACTGTCCTTCTCATGTAAGTACATTGATCTATAATTTTTTACTTCTATTTCTGATCCGTATAGCAGTAACTTATTTTTCAGTTACATTTCATTGCGCAGCATGGCCATTCTGCCATTTCAATGAGACTTTGAGTAATAAGTGCGCAATATCTTTTGATAGAGGGGACATAAAACAAATTAATCTAGCACGGAAGTTAAAATGACAGGATTTAGTGGAGACCCGCTGTCTCACAAGGTGTCCGGAGCACTAAAAACGTCAAACCCGAAGCCAATGCATTATGGGCCCCTGTCTCCACGTGTGTGAGCTTGTACTTCATCAACCGCAGACAAACTTTCCAGAGGGTCTGTTTATGCCATGGTTGTAAAGTAAAAATGCAGCAGTCTGGCCTATCAAAGACATTTTATGCCTTGGTTTGCATTTGTCTGGCCGCCTGATTCAGTCCTTCCAACCACATCCCATTCATGAAGGAAAGATGCATAAAATTTCCTTCTACAGCTTCCAGACTTTCCAAACGGGTTGTAATTCACTCTCGTACACATCTAAATATTTAACAGGGTCCGTGGTCCCTGCGCTCGCACCTTGCTCCATACAGTTCAATACAGAAACTATGCAATCCCAATGCAAAGTGCATGCACTTGTGTTCACCCTGACAAAGTCTGACAAAGCAAAACAACTTATTGATCTGTAATGTTTCAGTTTCATTTCAATTTAAATCGAATTTAAAACAGAGATCAATGTGAAAATAAATAAAAAAATAAAAAAGTACACCCAAAGATAGATAGATATATAGATAGATACAGATAGACAGACCATAACTTAACCTGCACAACATGCAACTTCATTACAAAAACATTTACTAAAAAGTCATTTAGCATGCATTTTAGAGACACTTACCGTTTTAAATCAAGTATTGTGACCGTGAGGTTTACATGAGGATGTTGGAAGTGAAGTGAACCTCTCTAGATCATGTCATTTCACATCGAACTCCGACGCGAATTTACCAATCATACTATGCTGAAGGTTTTCCTCTTAGTATTCATGATCCACGTATTAGCCTTTTGACGAATACCAAGCGACGTCAGAAAGACTTGATTAATATTTAAAGCGCGAGCTGTTCCTATAGGAAAGTCATCGGGAGACGTCAGAATAAATTAACTAAAGTTTACAAGAGACTCGCTTGCCATTGGAAGCCTATTAGTACGTCATCGCGATCTACTTAATATTCATGAGATTAACGGTTGCCGTAGGACCGGCGATTTGCGCGCTGCCGAGCTGAGGTAAGGAACTGTCCAATTTACTCTCACTAAAACCTGATGAATTAGTTCCCAGACCGCGCCAAGGCTGTCAATCCATCATCCGAAAGAAAAAAGAGAAGAATTAAGCGAGAGAGAGAGACAAAGACTTGTCTAATTATTGTCCCATAGGATCCTCACAGTCCATTTATGAATCACCTCAGCGCGTTTTTCTCCAGCTCCGGAGATTTCTTCACCATGGCAATAACATTAGCCTTTAGCCAGAGGAGAAAAGCTTTTAGTGCTTTAATGCTCTCTCTCTCTTTCTCTCTCTCTCTCACCTCCCTGTCCCCTCTTTTTGGCCTCCTGTTTTATTCCTTAAAGGAAAAGTTCACCCAAAAAGAAAATTCTGAGGTAATTTTTCACCTTAATGTCGTTCCAATAATTAATGTTGTTAATTTTTAACACAGAACAGTAAATATTTAAAGAAACTTAACAGCATAAGTGAAATACATGATTTTATTAGATTTTAAAAACATGACAATAAGAACAACAAAATGCAGGTGAGTAAATAAAAGACAAAACTTGTATTTCATTTTAGGCTGAATTGTTCCCTGAAAGAGCACTGTTTGTTCAGTCAGCTGAATGTGAGCAAACATTTTTAGCTTCTGCAGTAATCATTTTGGTTTTATTCACACTGCATTTTAATGCTTATATGTTTTTTCAGAGGGACACACTAAAAAATGTTATGCTCCATATCAAAATGTTCAATGGTGAACATTACTGATGAAGAAGAGTCATCATTATTTCCTTTTTAACCATATTGGAAGTTGATCTAAAGAACACTGAATCTAATATGAGTTTAATAAGGAAGTGTTCATATAAACTGAATATTTAAGCAGTCCAATCAGTTCTTTTTCCATAACGCTGCCGTGAAACCTCAGCTATGTTGGAAAGATGGTATGGAGTGATGTACATGTTGCCATTTCAGATCTGCATCATGATAAGTATGACCACCCAAATTAGTTTACCAGTAATTGTCAAAACAGCCAAACATGAGATCATTTTCCTCCCCAACGTTTTTATTTTTTCAGATTGTGAAAGGCAATCTGATTCTCGCAGTGACATGAAGTGGCAGAACTTCGCTGCCCTTGGTTTGTTTGTTTTGCCGGCCTGTGTGCCAGCGTTGTGAAGAAGAAGTGTGGCTTGTTTTGGTCCGAGTGGGCAGTGGTTGTTCGGATGCCATGCCAGCCCGTTGCGCTGCTCGGAAGAAACGCCCACACACACATACACACACACACGCTAACACAGACGTACAAAGACACAGTGCCGTGTACATCGGAGGCCTTGGTGGTATGTGGCAGATACCCAGAGCTGCAGCCCACTCCAGTGTGCCAAGAAGAGTCCCTCTGTTCACGAGGTGGACCGTCACAACAGACTAAACAAGGAAAATGGTCTTTCTCTTGTGTAACCTGAAAAGAATTGAAGAATTAAAGACTTTGAAATAATGAAATAACAAGAATTCTCTCATACAAGTGGCTTGCCTCGACGATCAACTTGCTGGAACGTACAATTAGCTTCATTGTACATCATTAACTTCTATAGAACTACACAGCTCTGCGAGGCTCCACCATGTGGTCAAGTTGGAGAATTGTTGCCAAGCTAAATAAACTGATTCCCAGAAATATGTGTCTACAGAACCACAACAGTCTAAACTGCACTTTTTGGATGTAGAGTTGGGCTGAATACATGAGTTTTTTGGGGGGGTCAATAATAGTATAATCTTTCAAGCATTTCATAATTTTGGTAACAAACACTGTAAACTGACCACCTTCGCTATTACAAATAATGGTTCTTTATTGCCATTGGTAATTTTCTGAAAAACCCTTGATGTCCATTTCCATAGTGGACAAAATGTTCAGATAATTAAAATGTACATCACACTAAGAAAAATGGTTCTATTAAGAAAGGTTCTGCAAAATTGCGGCAAAAATCCTTGTTTGGGACATATTTGTTTCAACATTTCAGCAAATGTGGGTTTTGGCATCGCTGCGGAAAACCCCCCCATTTGGCCCATGCTTGTTTCATCAAACTTGCAGAGCTCTGTTACTATCCTTCTTCCTACTATTTGCTTATCTTTTAATTATATATTGTGATTTATGTACGTGCGGTGATTCATCAGGCTGACTCAGAATGATCACATCTGTGGCAACGTGCATCCTCTCGAGCAGATGAGCATAAAATCCTAAAAGACTGCCTGCACTGGAGACTCCAGACCACAGATGGGCCTCCACATCTGGCAACCACCCCTGTGCTCACATCAAAGTCCAATCCTGGACTGTGAGGACAGGTGGCGTGGAAATCCCATTCAAAGAGGCCTGTGGACATCCAGATTTCAGTGGCATATGCAACACCCGTAGGGATGGTGCAACGGTGTATTGCGTTGCTTCTCGACGCGTGCCTCACCGCAGCTGATCTGAGATCATGGTTTTGCCTGTTCTACTGGGTGGCGTCTACCTCAAGCCCCCTCCCGCTTTAGGAAGGGGCTTGACGTGGCCAATTCATCATCTCTCCCTCACCGCTCCATCATTCGCACAGGCAATCCATCAATAGCAGACGCCGAGACAGGGTAGCGGAGAAGAGAGCAGCTCTGGATGAGACGCTAATGCTGTCTGCAGCCATTACTCAAGGGTGACGCTTGACGTTACCACTTCAAGTGTAGTGGTGCAGTTTTAATGCGGATGTAGATTATATCTCAATTACAGCCCTGTCCTCTAAACACCATATTGGATTCGCACAAATAGTGTATGTTTAGGAAAGCACTTTGCTGCTGACCTTTGATCCAGACCTTCATTTAGACTTGCTCTATGTATTAATAAGAGCTCCGTTTGTACTACGGGCGGCGGTCAGGCTCTTTTTCATCACTTGTGGCTACGAAGTTTCTTCATTTCCTGCACAGAGCTTTCCAGATCTGTGTCTGGATTACTGACAGCATATCAAGAATATACACACACTTCCTGTTATCTCCAAATCCTCGGGTAGTCCAGAACTCATGGCCACTAATTAGGATCTGATGGTGTGATTTAAATAAGGTATTCTTTGTTGCCCTTGAGCTGAAAGGATCAAGATCCTCCCCATCTTGGATATTTGGTTAGAATGCTGATGCCAAAGAATCTTTTATCTCAAGCTGTACAAATCATGGTTAATATAAGCGAACAAATAGTTTAACTTACCCTGAAGACAAAAGCAGACCTTGATGATCCCATCTCGCCACGATTCATCACTGAATCACAAAGAAATGCAAAAAGTGTTAAGTGTTACTCAACAAAATATATTCCAGTCCTGCTTTTTCTGTGATGAAAAGAAAATCCTTGGACTCTTAAGATCTGTGCTTTTCAATCATAATGGACTTACTTCTTGTGATATCAATAGATTGTTTTAAATCGGTTAATAAGTCAAGATAAACACGTCTACAGATTAATTCAAAAAGTTGTCCTAAACAAGATTTGTTATATTTGGAATACATTTTTTTTTTACCTTCTTGTAAATTGACTTGCAACAAACAAACAGTGCCAATTCATTCAGTAACTGTTGGGCAACGCATATTCAACGCACGAACGTGAGCTTTAAAGATATAGACGATTAAAACGCAACTAGAGCTCTCAACAAAACATGAGTGTGGCTCAATCAAGTGTTGTTTTAGTAGAATATTGGGACATTTTGCAGAAGTAGATTATTTTATCATTGTTTTCTTCTGAAAAGTGATGTGAAACAAAACTCTTGCTCATTGTTTATGATATTGCACTGCATTCAGTGCTACGCAAGGCAAAAATGTGTTGCACAGCAGCCGATTTAAATCAGAACACTTTTGATGTATCATAATACATCTGTGTTATACACATAAAGTCCGTACAGCGAATTTCTGTCATAGTGCGTCTTCTGTTTGTTGCTCTAAAGGTCATACACTGATTTAATGTCAGGCCTGAAGCGTATTTATATTAAAAGGCAGACCATAGACAGCATGTCCTGCTCTTTGCTCTTTTAGAGTAAATAGCTTCTTTCAGAGCCATAGTGGGAGTTTAATTGCAGCATATTGAAGATGTTAATATTACAGTAACTGCCAGCCCACACACATACCTCTGACTTGCTGCAATCTGTTTTGATGCTTAACCAGTGCTTTCCCATATTATCTTCTAAGAACAATATGTACTTTGAACATTCCTGCTATTTTATATATGCTATACAAATATTTTATTGCATTTTAATATAGAGAAGTATCGCTTCACCACCAATGGATCCTCTGCTGTGAATGGGTGCCGTCAGAATGACTCGGTACTGGAGGGGTTGTGGATTATCGGGATGTTTTTATGAGCGGTTAGGACTTTTATTCTGACGGCACCCATGGGATCCACTGGTGTGCAAGTGAGGCAATGCTACAATTCTCCAGATATGATGAAGAAACAAACTCATCTACATCTCGGATCCCCCGAGGGTGAGTATATTTATAGCAAATTTTCATTGTAGGGTTATCTATTCCTTTAAAGGCCTGATAATTGACCAATTGATCTGTTACGGTTACTGGAAGAGCATTTGTTCATAACTTGCCAGAATGTACTGAAAACATTCCCTCTTGGTTGGATAATTACATTAACTTGATGGCACATTTGTGACGCACAAGAGATGCAATTTTAACGGTTATGTTTCAAAAGAGCTTTGGTCAGCCACAACATTGCAGCATCACAATAACAACAAAAAGACATCACGTTCAGCATGAAGCGGGGTCATGGACTATTTAACCACATGAATACAGATAGGCTAATACAATATTTTTGGTACACAAGATAATAAACTCTTACAAGGGAGAGACGTTCAGCCACATTTGCTTTTCCCAAACATTTTAAATAGCATCAAGCACTTCCGAGACCATATGCACCAATATTTTCCCAGACAAGCATTAACACTACTCAGACAGTTCGCGAGCTGTCAAACACCAGACCCTGCGATCAGCGGAGGAAGGAGAACTATAGAGAGTTCAGGCCAGCCTTCTGGACCCGATGACATTGATCTGCTCTGCTAATGGACGGCATAACATCTCTCCGGTTTACGGAAGCAGAACGGGTAGATGTCAGACATGCACGGGTCAGCGGAGGCACAGAAGTCGTTGTGAGACAAAAGTGCCACTTTTATTCCGAGTCCAAACTCTAAATATCAGATTAAGGGTGCCGCGTGGATTTCAGAGAGTCTGAAACGGGATAGGAAGAGATGAGCCGTGCGAGTCTCTCCTGAACGCATTAATGCGACTTAATGGAAACGCTGGCTCCTCCAGGACTACTCCGTCCATTAGCTCTGACTGCGCTGCTTTTCCAGGCCATCAGAACGCAAGCCAAGCTGTCTGTTTCACTGGACGCCTCTGTTGACGTTATATCTGTTCGTGTTTACATTCACATGTTTATTGCCCAGAACTAGTGCACATCTATAGGCGACCTGTTCGCCGCATTGGCTTTGCACACACACAAACAGAAAGCCAGTGAGTGAAGGATTGTAGCCATTTAAACACCTATAATAACTCGTTATGTTTCACACATTCCTCTATTTCGAGAGGCTAGACTTTAGTTTAGTCTGTGAGGCTTTAGCTGGTCCGTCTGAACAAATAACAAAAACATGTTCTGAAAACATATTCGTTCATAATCAAAATGTCTATTTTTAAATGTACAAATTTTGCATTGCATTTTAGAATTCTGTAAAACATTTTGGGAATAAACTTTGAATGTTACCAGAATTCAAATAAAAAAACATTCCATGAATGATATATATATATATAAATGAAGTTCATGTGCTAAAGTTTACCAAAGAACATTAGACCTATACAAAACCTGATAACTTTGAATGAATGTTCTAGGAACGTTTATTCATAACATTAAGAAAATCGTGCTAGAATGTTACTGAGTGGGGTCGGCATTTTCTAAAAAAAAAAAAAAAAACGGGGAAAAAAAACCCTATTGAACACTTCAGACTGTTTTATAGCACTTAAAAAGATTGATTATCTCCTTTAGCCACTTAGCCATTACTAGAATTTACCTTTCTGTTCTAAATGGTAAGCACACTCTATTCTGCTTTGTGTGCTTTTTGTTTATTTAATAATACTTACACTGCTGCAATGGACATTTCTTATATGAATTATGGGAAAAGCAAACAAAAATGCACATTTCAATCACATCTGTTTGGGAAACTTGTAACTGGAACCGTTTTTACAATAAACAAGAAATAAAATGCTGCCTATACTTTACCTCACTAATAAGGCATTCGGTTTAAGGTTATTTTATTTACTTATTTATTTGTATTTTGGACGTGAAAAACAACTGTTTTTATGCGTCAACCTATTTTATCCAGGCTAGAAATGTGCAACAGGGCTCAGACTTTGATTATTAGGAAAGACTCCCCTCTAGTGGACATTATACGGGCACTTTAATTGGAAATATTTAATGTTAAACTTTACGAATATAATTTATTTTAATTTAATAATAATTATTATTATTCGTAGTAGTAGTAGGCTGTTAAATTTCGAGAGAATATAATAATAACAAGAATAATATAACCCAGAGATAATATTATTTAATTAGGCTATTTAATGTAATATTTAATTATTTATTTGTAATGTTAAATTATTCTATATATAAAGAATTGCTTTGCGCCCCGCACGTTTAACCGTGTCTGTGTGAAAATAAATCTCGCTAAAGAAAAAAAAGGTCAGATGAGGTAGTCCCGGATTTTTCCTGAAGGACCCCAAGCATCCCAACAAGAGACGCATGGACAAGATCTCTTTAGTTCAAATTATTTTCTAAAACCCCAAATCCTTAATTTGATGTATTGAACCAAACCTGCCACAGAAAAAGCTAAACGGGCATCGATTTAAGCGGTAGTAGCGTAACAATACAGGCAGACATGTAGGTGTCCGTGGACTTCGCCTGTCTGAAACTCTCCCCGCGGCCGCTGACAGTTCGAGCGCTCGCCGTCACTCATTCATTCCGCCTTTTCTCTGTTTCTCTGCGTCGGGATTTACCTCCAGCATGTTCGAGGAGGCCAGCGAGGTGTTGGAGAACATGCTGAAGTGGTCGTTCCCGCTGAGTCTCGTGCTGTTTCTCGTGCTGGTGTGTCCGCTGCGCGCGGAAGCGGCTCACGAGTTCAGCGTCTACCGCATGCAGCAGTACGACCTGCAGGGACAAACCTACGGTAAAACACACCCTACACCGCCGCCGAACCCGCTTACAATGCTTTAACGACAACCCTGTCGTGCCGTGGCGTAGCGGCTCGTGAGTCAACGCTTGCTGGGGTTCAAAGCTGCAGCCTTTCAGTTACACCCCAGACTGCACCGCGGTGTGGCTATAGTTCAAGGTTTATAGGTTGAAACCTCGCAAAGGCTCCTCAGGGCTCTTAACTGAAGGTGGCAGGTTCAAACCCATCAAGCGTTGATACGTTTCTAACGTTACTTCAGGAAAATACCGTGGTATTACTGTAGTAACGATATCTTACGTGTCCAAACATCACTGGCACCTTAATTTAATACTGAGTCACTCATTTAAGAGCTGTTTGGAGATTAACTCAAACCTCGCTGTAAATTAGTAATGTTTTAGTTATAGTCAAATTTTATTGTATTATGTTTATTTTTTTTTTTTAATATTTAGAGTTTTGTATTTTAGTTTTTAATACTTTATGTTGTTCAATACAAATATTTATAAATACATAAATTGTACATATATATATATATATATATATATACACATATTTATATAATTGAATATTTATGTATTTAATATTTTTATGTTTAAGTTTATGTTTATGTTTAAGTTTATTATGCTTTTGTCTTTTTTCATTATTGTAATTTATATTTATTATATTATTTATTATATATTTATTATTTATTATATATATATTTTCCTAGTTAGTAATTAAACCTCTAAAAAACATGTGTATTCATGTTTTTTTTTTTTTTATTAAAATGATCTTGATTTCCGTTTTAGTTTTTCTTTATAGCTTTTATTAATAAAAAATATAATAATTTACTATTTTATTTATTTCAGTTATTTGCCAAGACGTTTAATTTGACATTTTTCATCTAATATTTCTTTATTTTTTCAGTTAACAAATGTTTTTGATCGCCTGTTAGTAGTAACATTTAGCAATAATAAAGTTTTTACAAATTCAAAATATGCCAGCTTTGTTTATGAAACGCCTTCATGAAAGGTCATGACTCAAAACTGGTTTTACAGGTTTTTATCTACTTTTCAGTGAAAACACTGGAGGAAAAGAACAACCATTTATGTCTAATCAAAATGCATTATGAGAGCGGTGGTTGTTGTTTTTTGATGGTAAAAAAACATGCAATAATAATTCAAATGTGTTTTTTAGGTTCCCGTAATGCCATATTAAACACGGAGGCTCGTACGGTGGAGGCCGAGGTGCTCAGCCGTCGATGCGTGATGATGCGGCTCGCAGATTTCTCGTACGAGAAGTATCAGAAAGCGCTGCGACAGTCGGCGGGGGCCGTGGTCATCATACTGCCCCAGAACATGTCCACTATGCCGCAGGACATAGTGCAGGTAAGGCTGGCTCCCCTCGAGTCGAGTGTGGGACGCTCCGCTCGCTGGAGGCTGACTGGCCTGTGTTTTTTGTCTTCTGTAGCAGTTCATGGAGCTGGAGCCGGAGCTGCTGGCCACGGAGACCATCGTGCCCGTCTACTTCGCCCTGGAGGACGAGGAGCTGCTGTCCATCTACACACAGACACAGATCTCCTCTTCCTCACAGGGCTCTTCATCAGCCGCTGAAGGTACTTCACACTGCAGCCCGAAAATAGGAGTTTCTGTGGCCTTTTTTATGAATATAGATACAGTTAGGATAGCCCAGTATTTAGTATTTGTTTGTTTGTAATATAGTTTGTATGATTTATTAAAATTCATGATACTTTTAACACTATTATTTTATATCAACATTAAAATATATATATAAAATAAGTTCTTTTATGATTTTAGATATAATAAAACATTTATATATAAAAATGTATATATTTTGAATTGTTTTTAAATACATACGCTTTATTTATACATTTAAATGTAACTTATTTCTCCAAGTATTTATATAGCATATATATATATATATATATATATATATATCACTTTTACTAATGTGTAAATAAATACACACACAAATAAATAAATATATATATATATAAATATATACATTTTCTAATTTATAATAAAAAAGGTATACTAAAATTATAAATCAATAATTTCATATACTTATGTAAATATGTTATTAATACGTATATAATATATATATATATATATACGTACAGATTTTTAAAAATATTTCATACACATTAATTATATTGTTTATATAACATATATACCAATTTTATTTCCAAATTGTAGATGTATTTTTAATTTCTATATGTCTATGTGTGTTAATGCATGTGTATAGTTTTTATTGTATATTAATTACAATAATTCTAATAAGCATGATATTGTCTGTTTTCCTCCAGTGCTGCTGCACACGGCGACAGCCAACGGTTTTCAGATGGTGACCAGTGGAGCTCAGAGCAAAGCTGTCAGCGACTGGGCCATAACTAGTCTAGAGGTGAATATAACAGACTCGTTTACCCATAAACACAGACTCACCCATGTGTCTTACGTTATTAAACACCCAACACAACGGCCAAAAATGGATGAATTATTTTAAGTATTTACTACTATATTTGTGCTCTCAGGGTCGTCTCACGGGTTCGGGAGGAGAAGAGCTGCCCACTATCGTCCTGGTGGCTCACTACGACTCTTTCGGAGTCGCTCCGGTAAGGACGTGATGCCGCTCTCATTCTTTATGTGCATTTGTGAGTTATTTGTTGCGATTATTGTGTGCGTTTTGTGTTTCAGTGGCTGTCGTACGGCGCCGACTCGAACGGCAGCGGTGTCGCAATACTTCTGGAGCTCGCGCGGCTCTTTTCCAGACTCTACTCCTTCAAACGCACTCATGCAGGGTAGCGCTGGCCATTTATTTTTCATTCATTCATTCATTCAGGCTTTGTTGTGAAAACGTGGCAACCCTGGCTTTACGGTTGCGCTATTTGACAAAAAATGTAAATATTGTTTTCAGAGTGCTTTACAGATTTTTGATATTTAATTAGTTGACTTGAAAATGCAACTACGACATGATTCGAGTAACTTTTTGAATTTATTTGTCTAGTTAAAAAGTGCACCACACCTGAGGTTGTTCGCTAAAATTCAAAAAATCACTTTTTTTTGTAGATATAACCTGCTGTTTTTCTTGTCGGGAGGAGGGAAGTTTAACTACCAAGGCACGAAACGCTGGTTGGAGGACAACCTGGATCACACAGGTACGAATATTGCTTCACAACCCAGTGAAGCAAGTCTTTTTGAGTGGTACTAACATCATTTACAGTGTGTATGCTGTAAGATTCAGTCTAATGAAATGCCTTGAAACTGATAACAAATTCAAGAGATGGGGCAGAAAATGTCACTTCACATAGTTAATCAGTTTCATACAAAGAGTGCTGTATTTTTTTTTTTTCTCTAAAAATGACCACGCTTACAACAGTTCAATGAGAAAGTTTTAGAAACCATATTTCCTGTTTTTGCGCCATTTCGACAACAAAAAATAATTCCAAACACAACCACAGCGTCATTTTGCATCTCTTTCAATCGCAATGACTCAGTTACAACCTCTCAGAAAAGATTAGGCTAATGTCTGTCAGTGTAAGCCGACAACCACAGAATATGAAGAAAAATAAAAGCTGTAGGAGTCGGCAGTCTATGGCAGTCCTTGAGGTATCAGAACAGTAACTTTATAGGCGCTACTCTAAGCAGGAGCTAATTTAGTTTCTCCAAATGGAGTACCTGGAGCTAAAACCGTTGCGTTTGCCAAAGAGCACAGTTGTTTTAAAATCTTCTCGACTGGGAAATAAAGCGAGTCGTGACGTCTTGTAAAACGGTATGTTTTGCCCTCGCTCTTGTCTTTCAGATTCCAGTCTGCTCCAGGACAACGTGGCGTTTGTTTTGTGTCTGGACACTCTGGGTAACAGCGATAACCTTCACCTCCACGTGTCTAAACCACCGAAAGAGGGAAGCCCGCAGCACGCCCTGCTCAAAGAACTAGAAACCGTAAGATGATCCTCATCAACTCTTTATTTACTCCATTATTTATTAGCCCCTTTCATACAGTCAGAACAGTAAATTGCTGTAAATTTACTTTAACCGGTAAATTTAAAAATGGCGTTGTTCTTGCAATCTTCTTTCCGGTAAAGCAGCGGTTTTTAAATTACAGGTAAATTCTGTGACATCATTAAACGGTAATGACCTCTAATTGGCCGCACCTCCCGGAGGGCTAAACGCCATCAGTGTTTTTGATGATGTTTTCATTTTAATGTCCATCATGCTGCTGCAAATACGCCTTCCAACACAGCGTATAGTAAATGCATCATCTGTGTGTGAATGTTAGGATTAGCACAGTTTCAACGTCCATCTGGTTTGGCCCAAAGCTTACGCTAATACTGGTTATTTTCATTCTGTTCACGAATTACAGTAATTTACATAAATAACCGGTAAAGAGATTAAAAATGCCGGTAAATTCATTACAGCAATTTACCGGCATTTTTAATCTCTTTACAGTAATTTACCGTTAATTTACTGGTGAAGTCTGTATGTGTGAAAGCTATTGTCTCCTGTCGTTAGGTTGCGGCCCGTCAGCACCCCGACCTGAAGTTCTCGATGGTCCACAAGAAGATCAACCTGGCCGACGACACCCTGGCCTGGGAGCACGAGCGCTTCGGGATCCGCCGCCTGCCCGCCTTCACCCTGTCCCACCTGGAGAGCCACCGCAGCCCCGCGCGCCACTCCATCATGGACATGCGGTCAGTGTCGTCCTCTCTGGAGGGGGCGGGAGAGGCCACCGCTGGGTGGGTGACGATTGGTGCTCTCTCTCTATCGCCCCGACGACTACTTCCCTCCCTCGCTCCCTCGTTGGTCGGTTCGGTTGATAATGATGTGTTTTCTGTTGATTCTGTCTCTGGCAGGCCTCACGTGGATCTGACGAAGCTCGGACGCAACACGAAAGTCATCGCCGAAGCGCTGGCCAGAGTCATATACAACCTGACGGAGAAGGTAGGGTCCCGTTATCTGCATTAGGCATAGTTTCTCAGTGGATGTTAATATTTACTTGAATTAAATTGAAAGCGCCAGCTATTGAGTAGAGAGAGTTTAAAATCCTCTAAATCCTTGGATTCAACCATATCATATCAAACCATATCATTGTTGTAATTATTGTCTCGTGTCACGCAGGGCGTCAGCGGAGACCTGGAGATCTTCACTGAACAGATGGTGAGTATGAGAGACGACCACGTTCACCACATTTCAGAGTCGCACTGTCACACATTTCCCATCCGCTGCTGACGCGTGGAGTCTGCTGTGGTGGTGTCTAAGAGTGTTTCTCAACAGCAGGTTCAGGAGGATCAGCTGGCGTCTCTGGTGGACTGGTTGTCGGCCCAGCCGAGAGCCGCCCAGCTCGTGGACAAAGACAGCAGCGTGGTAAACACGCTGGAGTATCACCTGAGCCGCTATCTGAAGGATGTCAAGAGACACCTGGTCCGAGCCGACAAGAGGTGAGTCAACACAGCAGCGCTTCAGCGATGAGAGGAAGTCGATATCCAGAGGCTAACCTTGTTTTGTTTTCTGGCAGGGATCCCGAATTTGTTTTTTATGATCAGCTCAAGCAGACCATGAATGCTTACAGGTGAGATGTTCAATGACTTTCAGTGTGTGTTATACAGCAGTGTGAACACAAGCCTATATTTTCATGTTTACGAGGGAAATGATGTTAATATTTGACCCCCGTTTAACTTACACAAGAGTGTTTGAATAATTCTGGTGTGTTTGAAACGAACCAGGGTAAAACCAGCCATCTTTGACCTGCTGCTAGCCGTCTGCATCGCTGCTTATCTTGGAGTGCTGTATTTGGCTGTACAGGTAAAATAATTAATATCTTTTGCATTACTATAACAGAGTAACATATGTTTTTCTATATGTATATATATATATATTATTACGAAAATATTATTAAATTTTATTTGTATTTTTGGTTACAGTTATGTATTCAAGGAATGTAGTTTTTCTTTAATGTTGCGTATTTTGTGTTGTTATAAAATATATTTTGTTGTAATTATATATTTTAAATTATATTATTGTCAAATCAGTATCAAATATATATTTTATGTAATTTATACTTATTATATAATGCATTATTTATATTTAATTATACTTTTTTTTCATGTAATGTTTCTTATTTGAAGCATTTTTTTGTCAATTGTAATAAGCCTGTAAAAACAGATTTTAATTAATGTAATTACTGTATTATATTATAATAATAATAATAATAATAATAATAATAATAATTATTATTATTATTATTATTATTAAAAGTAATAGTATGAGTAAATATGATTAAATAATAATTATTATTATTAAAAGTAATAATATTAATAAATATGATTAAATAATAATTATTATTATTATTAAAAGTAATAATATTAATAAATATGATTAAATAATGTTGAAGTGAAATCTTTTGTAAAAGATGATTCTTTATTTCCTGCAGAATTTTGGACTCCTGTACGGTGTCCTGCGTAGAGTCACAGCTCCTCGGGTCAAACAGCACTAAACGACGACCGTCTCTTCTCGCACCTGCAATACAAGGGGCCGCCGTGGTCTCACAGCAGAGCCAAGAGTGTGTTTGTTTTCTTTATTTCACGAGTTTGTTTGTTTGATTTAAGTTTTCTGAGAATGAACGTTGATTTCCATGCCAAGAGTTTCATCCACTACATCTCCGCTAGCCTTTCAAGCCCTGAGTCCTTAAAAATACAATCCGTAATCACTCGAACAGACGAAATCTCAAGCCAATCCATTCCCATGCAAGATTGTCATGAAATGCATTAATTAGGGATTGTACTTCTGAGCAGTGTTTCCTGAAAACTTCTCCTCGTGTGGTTATTCTCCACTGGCAGCTACTACGAAGTGGGCCAAAACCGTCGCTGGTTGAGTCTATCAACGCTCGAGTCTCAACTCAAACTGCTGATTCTCTTCGGAGCGAGTATTATATATAAATATATAGATTATGTGATGTTTGGAAACCTGGCATTTCATGTTTTGCAGGTTCTTTAACCCTAATCTTTACTAACATTTATAATTCCATGATTCTTTAGACATCTTATGACTCCCGTTTCTTTCTTCAATCCTAATTCCACGTGTGGTTTTCACATGCGATGTTCACTTCTGCTTTCGCAATTTATTGGGAAAGCGGTGTGGTACAAATTTGTTTTTATTTATGGAAGTTGATATGCTTCGACATGCACTGATTTAATTTTTTTTTGTTGTTCTCCAAACATGGTTTAACTTTGCAAAGTTGATTCTTAAGGGCGAAGAAGAATAAAGGTTTTTGTTGAAGCAAGAATATACTGCAGTTGTTTTCTTTGAACAGTTTTTATTAAATGGGGAAAAAAAAACATGACAACACAGTTGGTTTCAATTCACTAATTCAACTCGAATTATTAAAATCGTTCCGTTACAAATGATGCTTGTCTCTCCAAGTGGTCAGATCAAAATCAAGGAAAAGAGTGAATAAATCCAAGAAACAAATATAATAACTTATTTTTTCATGTTTAAATTAATCTGTATAAATCCCATAGTTACTACTATTTTTAAAATATATTTTATACAGAGAGAAAAAAAAAACGGTAAGAAATTACAGTGCAATTTTAATTAAATAACATTTTGTAACCCAGATGTAGTAAAATACCCCAGGTAAAAACACCTCAAACTTATTATTATTATTATTACATTTACCAGGGGTTTGATATTCATTTTTGGCACTTTTCTAGAAAATTAACACATTTTGATTATACTCTCAATGCGCTAAAATGATTTCGAATAGGAAAAAACAATCCAGAAAACCAGTAATTTTACATAACCAATGGAGTGTATGGTGGCATTTACGTTATTGCTAGTTGGTAACCTGAATTTTGACTCCAAGCTAACGCTGGAAATGTTTCGGAGAATGAGTGTTACCACCTAGCCACCGCTGTATTTAACGGCAATGTTTTCGTCCAGTGATTTGACAGTGACAGGCTAAAAATAACTACGTACACTTAACTCATTCGACAGTACCATAGTACACGGCTGCTGTATAAATAATGGACGTGTACATAGGAAAAAACAGCAGCAGTTTGAATTGCGTTAAGGAATATTTCACGCAAAAACAAAACACCCAAAATCGGCTAGCTCGTAGCTCAGGCTAGCAACACGAGCGGAAGACATGACCACAGCGACAGCATTTGTGCGTGAAGATTATGAGCAGAACGTTTGATACAGCAGGTAAATCAACTATTCAAGTATTGCGTTCGTTTCGGAGTTATCAATGTCGCGAATATCAGTTCCGTTTCATCTTTTGTCGTAAGATTTGGTCATACAGCATATTCTCAAATATCATGCGCTCCTGAACACAACATCTGCATAAATACTTTGAATAATTCGAGTAGGTAGCAAAAAATGTCGCACTTAAGTACTGTTCGTTCTCGATCATTCGAGGATAACATTTGTAGCCAATCGGAAGCTAGCGTAGATTGCGGAAGGAATGCAAGCAGTATTTTGTAATCCGAACATTGAAAGTCATTCCCTTTCACATTCAAAAGCGGTAATACTGTACAGACGCCATTTTGATTGATGCAGGTCAGGCTGATTTGTGGTTGTAACCCTGCATGAGGTGCAAATTAGTTTTAACTAGTCCATTGGTATATTATACTAGTACAGTGGTTCTCAACTCGTTGTTACAGCTTACTGATTTTTATATATATATATGTGTTTTTATATATATATATATATATATTTAAACTTGAAATATATTAATATTACAATGGACTTCTCAAGTCCACATTTTTGTTTTGTGTCCAGTAATGTACTGGATGTCAAAAAACATCAAGATGCATTAAATTACAAAACATGAAAGCAAGTATGGAAAGGTAAAATATTTCTCGTTTTTTTTTTTGTTGTTGTTTTTTTTTAAGCATGATGTCACTTCATTTTTATTACTTTTTATTATGAAGTATGCATAAGAATATCCAATGTATGGTGGCCGAGAGAGCTCAACATGCTGCAACTTAAAAAAACACATGCAACCAAACAGAAATGCGCTGCAAACAGCACAGACCACAACAGAAATATTTCAGGGGGACCTCAAAAAGTGACGAACCCATCTGAGAGTAACTAGCTAACACAGCATTAAAATAATGTTACATGATTAAGTGTGTAATTCATCAGATTAGTCTAATAATATCCAAAAGACCTTATGTTCAAGTTGTTAAATAAACTCACCTAAAAACCAAAAGCCACTGAACAAATAATCAGGTCCCAGATAGGTTCGTCACTTTTTGAGGTCCCCCTGAAACATTTCCGTTGTGGTCCGTGCTGTTTGCAGCGCGTTCGTGTGTTTTCGTTTGTGTCTCTCTCGGCCACCGTACAAATGTGACTAATGCACAAACTGTTTATTCATGTATACCTGTATTTATTATATTCTATATCTATTGTTTTATTTTTTTTCCTGTAAGATTTTTTTCATGCTTTTCGAGAGACTGGCATATGTCCTGATTTGACTAGTTAATAATGAACACGAATGAACAAAATACAATTGAGCGTGATTTGATGCACAACCTGTCCACTGATGCCAACAACAAAGGATATGGTAAGATTTTGCTTCCTATACTGCCTTGTCTATGTGTTAATTGTTGATTGTTTTTTGCGTTTAACATGCACTTTTAACATTTTCTTTGCTTTTCAGATTATACCTTTAACCCTCCATTTGAGAACCACTCCACTAGTACTCTCTACCACAGGTTATGTATGAACCCTATTTTAATATAAAAGTGGAATAAAAGTAAATACATCCGAACAACAAAAACAGTGGTCTATATCTATAACAAACTGTGGTCCCAGATGATGACCACAAAACCTGTTTATCATGGTTTCTGTCGTTCTCCAAATTGCATGGGTTTGTTTCTCACAGGTGAGGATATCATACCGTCATGCCCACCCTAAGATCCTGATTCACAATTAATGAGAGGTCATTTAACTTAAAATCAGGCAATACACCAGACAGATAACAAATAACATTCACAGTGCTATTACAATTATAATATCAATTAGATTTATAATTATAATAATCAGGATAAAAAGCAAACGATGCTCAATGTTGTTTCTTCTCATGACTGTCTGAGCACCTTGGCGTTCTGAGGTTAGAATCTAACAAGTTCACATAAGTACCTTGCAGTCATTATTAAGTGCCTGCAGGGGGCAGCCTCCAGACATTATAGATGTTTCTTCTTGTTGATCCCGTTCTGCACGTGTTTCCTAAGATGAAGGAAGACACATAAAAAAAGCACACTGTCAGGCTTTAAGGAGGTGATTGGAGGATGCATGTGGCATGATTGGATATCACTTCACGTCAAGGTCCGAGAGATAAGGACGGGACTAATGCCGTTGGGCTTGTCACATATACATAAGAAGGCACTTTCATTCAGCCTCCATGTCTCCTAGATCAGGTTGAAACAGACTGTCCCACTCAGTGATCTCTTAATTCGTTATCCTAAACCTACAGCATCTGCTGTCATAAGGTGCCTGGAACAAAGCGGTCGTAGTGGTTAATATATCCACAGCTATAATAAAACACTAGCTAGCTGTGAAACCTTCAGAGGGGGCCAGATTAAGCCCAAATCGAGTGTCTAATATAGCCTTGTTTTATATACTCTCCTGGTCCTATTCCTAGTAGTAATGCAAATCTCCAGTTCCGGCTGCTTGGCTAACCTCTGACTCAACGTATGACGTAGTTAAGTGATACGTTGAGTCAGAGGTCAGCAAGAAGCTGGAACTCAACACTCTCTGGGACGCGCGTACGGCGTCAATTATTTAGGTACAAAAACCCATAGATCTGCTTCAGACGACATGCGATAACCCCCCAAAAGCATATAGGTTAGTTCTCCAATGCAGTACTTGTGGATATATCCGGTTTAGGCAGCTTCAAAATCATGGCCACAAGCATTACCAAGCTTAGAAGGGCCAGGATACATTTGTAAAAAAAACCTCCCACTCTGTTCGTCTGAAAGAAGAAAGTCATATACACCTAGGATGGCTTTGGGGTTATTAGATTATGGCGTAATTTTCATTTTTGGGTGAACTAGTCATTTCAATTTATATTGGGTCATGGGTAAAGTGCACTTGTAGCCTACACCTCTGCTATAAATGGTAGGAATAGGCAAAAACATTTCGGTTCATAAGAAGTTAGTCGAGGTAGTTGATTCTACAGGTCACAGTACTGCTAGTTGACCACACAACTTCCTCTTTATTGCAGCACATGCTGTAAATCTGCACTAACCACCAACTGCTGCATTTCTTTGCTTACCCTTCAGTAGACATCTCATCATTAGTGTCCTTTTTCTCCTTTAGGTCCTCATCCTCGTACTCCCGGACATCATTTACCTCCGTCATCTGACCCGTCAGGACTTTCATCACAAACAGCACAATGAACTGTAGAAAGAACATAAGAAATGTATCTTGTACAGGGTAAAAGATGGTAGGTAATCGGCTAAGCAGAAGTTTGAAGGTTACAATTTGAGCTACAGTAAAAGTCAGGGTAGCATGCACTGTTCACTTTGTAAGCATTCTACACTTTGGATAAAGCATCTGCTAGATATCTAGCTAATACAATCTGACACTACTGATTTCAGGTCAGTAAGATTTAATTTTACATTAATTTAGTAGACATTTTTATGTTAAGCTACATAAAGTACACACATTCCTGTACAGCAGCAGTGTCCATACTTGGTTCTGCAGGGCCACTGTCCTGCAGAGTTTAGCTCTAGTAGACCTAGATTAGCTGGTTCAGGTGCATTTATTGTGGTTGGAGCTAAATTCCCACCAGGAGCAGTACTGGATACCATTGACATTTTGCATGTCTGCTTAATCGAACACACTTGATTTAGGTAACCGGCTCATTAGGTTGTCTGCCTTATCTGACACACTTATGAGCTGATTGGTCAAATCAAGTGTGTTTGATAAGGAGTGTGCACTGTTGGAAGTACTCCTGCCTCAGGGTTGGGAAACACTGCACTGGAGCAACCTGGGGCCTTTCCAATTGAATTTTTTGATGATAGTTCACTGTGGATTCATTGTAATGCTTAAGCCAGCAACCTTTGGCTTGCTAACCCTGAGTTACACTACACTGCTGATGTCTTCTTAAACTACCCATACTTACCAGGAACCAGTAGATGTTCATGAGGAGCAGGGCAAACAGGAGTATATTGAAGAAGAAGTAGAAAGGGATGTGGGGTATCGACTGGATGCTGGTTACACAGGAGGCCCACAGAACTTTCAGGGGGAACCAGTACAAACGGAACCAAAACCTGAACAAACAGCAAGAACAAATGAGCTCAGGGTCTCTCAAGCATTCTCTGGACAGACGCTAAAAAATCCATTGCAGTAGTGTCAATGCAGGTAGTTGTTACTCATACAAGCAATTATAGCACTTTATGGCTTTGATGGCCACTGTCCTGCAGTTTACATCCAACCCTAATTAAACAGACCTGCCTGTAATGTCTATGCAAGCCTGAAGATATTTTTTCAAACCCTGCAGGATTGTGGACCTCTTAATACTGTTAGAGTTGGTAGGAATGCTATGCAACAATAGATGTTAATCTAGCAACATGCTCTTCTTGGTTTAATTATCTGTGAAGGTGTATAACAGGGGTCGGACACTTTCCGAACCTTTAACCAGGGGTACCCAAGCTTCTACAGAGTTAGGTTTTGTCAGATCAAAGTGGAGGATTGAGCAAATGGGAATATTGTCCCAGGATCAATAAAGAGTGTGCTTACTTTTGCAAATAACTATTTGCGCAAGTTTTCAATGCTGTGTCACTATACGCACCAATAAGAAAACGCGTGGTGTCTAGAACAACAGGTAAACCTCACCATGTGATGCTAAAACTAACGGACCCCATGTTGGACAGGACATCATTGATGAAATACTCTTTCCCTCCCCGAGTCTTGAAGTAAACGTTGATCTTGGTGAATTCCAACTGAATGTCATTGATGTCATGAAGAAAGAGGACGAGAATGCCAATGTTGTGGTATCTGAGGACGATACGAACAATGATGAGTGTTTCATGAACTCTGTTTTTAGCTGCATATCATTTGAGTTCAGTAATTGTCAAATGGTGTAACTATGGAAACTAGAACTTCAAAACCCCATTCTGACAGGCTGTACCATCACTGCTTTAACTAAGCCTGGGAATTTGCCTGACCTGAAGGCATAGGAGAATGTGATCAGGGCCAGAGTGATAAAGTGATGCACCACCATGACCAGGGAGTCCTTCCTCCAAGCGTCCATGTAGATGGTGGCATAAATGGAATGGCCGTAGAAGCTGCCCTGGATCAGGTAAGCTATTGTGATATCAGTGGGAACTGACATCCCACTCTTCCAGTCTAAGCCAAGAAAGAGAGAGAGAACAAGTTAAGCTCTCCGAGTTCTCCAAGTAAGCTCCACAACCATAAACAACTCTAGATTACAATGACCTTGACTTTCAAACAGTGGAACACAGGCATCATAAAGCAGATGATTTATATTGATATAGTAGAGATTGAAGTTGTTTGTCTGCTGCTGGAAAGGGTTATTCATACTATCAGAAATATGCCACCACAAGATGCCATTCGTGTTTAATGACAGGTGATGGATTCCGGCAACAACAGTCTTTGGTGATCTGATAAAGTATGCAAATAAGCAATGACATGATACAGCATCAACCAATAGAAGAATAGGCCAACATAAATAAGCTTTTATTGTGTTGATAAGGAGTCTTACAAGATAATAGCAACTTATGACCTTTGATGTTTATTAAATTAGTCATGTAACATTTGATGTCTAACATCCCTTTCAACCCTGTTTTAAAACTACACAAGTTTTGTTGGATGTTCAAAAATCATTAAGTATACCACTTAAATGTACCATGCAGTAAGTTGAATGCTTGTAAGAAACTAAAGGTTGGGTCTGGGTTGAATAAAATTTAATGCATACAAAACAGGATGTGCGTCAAGTAGGAACCTTACCGTAAAACACAGATGGGGGATTTTGAAAAAAGGAATAACTAGTGAAAAACAAAAGGTAGGTGCTGTATGACCATGACATCGTGTAGAAGACCAGCTTCCACGCACTCTCCGGCATCTTTGAGACATCTTTTGGTTGAATACAACACCACTGTGCAAAAGGCTGTGAAAGACAAGAGAAGTGATTACAGTGCCTGCATTTATGGTTCATTTGTCAACAAAGAAGATATAACTACTAATTTGCAGAGTATAGATGACTACCAGGTAAAATCAACAGAAAAAATTATTTATCAGGCTGTATGTGCATTGACTCAGTTTACTGAATTTGCCTGAAAGTGAGTGTTAACAACTGTTTTTATCTTCCCAGGTGCCAAATGATACTGTGATGTCACGCAACCACAACAGGACAAAATCTGTTTCCAAATGTTTTTCATTTTGGAAGTTGAAAAAAGACTTTCTTAGTTAAATAAAACTTAAACTCAGTCTATAAATGTGTGTTAAATTATAAAAGTAAAGCATTTCCTAGAGTACAATAAGTTCTAAAAAGGCATGACATGACATACAGTAGATGACTCATGACATAGGATGACTCACATGACCCATTGATGCTAGTAGCCTCGAGCTTAAGTAGTACCTGTACCTCTGTGCTAAACTTGGGTACTTTGTTCATATGTTTTTGTGTGTACTGACATGCTTTTACCTTATCTCTCCCGTGACAGACTATCCTGCATGTGAAACCGAATGTCACTGTAACTGAAGATGCGATTAAAAGCTTGCCTTAATCATTTATCCATTCACGATCATCGCCTTTACTTGTTGTTACCTGATCTGCATTCTCCCTTCTGCTGAAGACAATCAAAGAAAGTAGGCCTTAGAAACTAGCCATATACATTGACACTATGTGGCCCCACTCTTGTGGATGTAGGTTTAATGGTTGCCTCTGATTGGTCATAAGGCAATGTGGCTCACACTGCGCGATTCTGCTCTCCGCCTCCACCCGCTGGGGTTATTTATAGAGGCCAGCTGTCACCAAAATGCCCCACCCACGTACGTCTATCACTGCCTCTAGCTAAGGCCCTGAGGTTCAGGATGGCTGATGCAGGTGATGTGGTAGCTGCTGCATAGAGGATGTCTGCAGCTCATGGTGTGATAGGCCGCACCCATCCTTTCTCAGCTGAGTCTAATGACCACAGATTAATCAAAGATAAGTTAAGGCCACAAGAAAACCACAAATGAGAGTTCAAAGGTGAGTTCTCTCTCTTTGTCAGCCATGTTCAATTTTAATATCTTGTAATTTCTCTATAGTAGTGGTAGGCAACGTCGGTCCTGGAGTGCCAATGTCCTGCAGAAGGTGTTTCTCAATGTCAAGGATACGTCCTTGGCAGGACTGGTCCTTCCAAGTCACTTCCTTCAGAGGCTAGGCGA
>JAUMHP010000035.1:248634-261104 GCA_032361065.1 Enteromius trimaculatus | reverse complement strand
TTTTCCAGATGTGAACCCCGTGACGCTGCAGCTGGATTTAGATGGAACGTATCACCTGGAAACCGTCTTGCTCTCTTTCAAGGTATCTGATATCGTCTTGCTGTTTTTACTTTTTAAAAACGCAGTTTTCTAACGCCTCACCTGTCGTCTCGTAGGGCCCGAGGCCTGACGCACTGATCGTGGAGAGGACGAGGGATTTCGGTCGCACCTGGCAACCCGTCCTGTACATGGCCACCAGCTGCCCATCCACCTTTCCTCAGGTGAGCACGACGTTCCCTCGAACCCTCGAAGAAACCTACTGCTACACGCTGCCATCCACCGCCGACGACCCCTACAGGGACCAGAAGGTGAGACAGATTCAATGTTTATGGAACGTTCTTTACAACCTAAACATGTTCCTGGGCGATCTTGAGTAATGCTAACAATTGTTTTCTCTTCTTAGATTCACTTTTATCCTCTGCGTCAGTTCACGGACATCGATCTGCCGAACGAATACAAAATCGAAGGTGAGTTATTTGGACTTGCTCAGATGATCCCAGCATTAACGAAGCGCAGATGATTGACGGCTGCTCTGCCCCTCAGTGGCGTCTGGGTTCACGGGCCTGAGGGTCAACCTGACTCAGCTGGGGTCAGTTCCCAGCATGCCCGGCCGCGGCCTGAGCCAGTTCTATGCCCTGCGAGAGATGAGGGTGATCGGATCCTGCTTCTGCCACGGACACGCCGACCGCTGCAACGAGCTGCCCAACACACAGGTAACTAATTACATTATTACTGTATTATTAAGAACACGCATGCACGCACACACACTAAACCACGGCTCATGTGTGTGTTTGTACGGTAGGTGGGCGGTGTCTGTCAGTGTCAGCACAACACGGCGGGCGTGAACTGTGAGCGATGCGATGACCTTCACAATGACCTTCCCTGGAGACCTGCAGAGAACGGAAACACACACACTTGCAAACGTAAGCATCAAATTGAGTCGCATGAGTAAAGCTTAAAGATATATAACTTCGATATTGTAATACCGTATTGTGTGTGCGCCCCCCGCAGGCTGTGAGTGTAATAATCACGCGGATCGCTGTCACTTTGACGCGCGGCGTTACGAGGCGACGGGCCGTAGGAGCGGAGGAGTGTGTGACGACTGCGCTCATCACACCACCGGAGACAACTGTGAGCGCTGCGCTAACAACTACTACAGAAACCCTCTGAGCGACATCAGGAGCCCTGACGCTTGCTTGCGTGAGCAACACACACACACACACACTCTCTCACTGTGAGGATGATGATGATGATGCTGATGAAGGTGTGTCCTGCAGGCTGTCTGTGTAACACCGCCGGGTCTGTGAGCGGCGGTCAGTGTGATGGTCAGACCGGAGCGTGTGTGTGTAAAGCAAACGTTGAAGGTGATCGCTGTGACCGGTGCAAAGCTGGATACTACAACCTCAACGCCAACAACCCTCTCGGCTGCTCCAGTGAGTCACCCCTGACCCCTGACCTCAACCAGAGGATTGTATTTGGATGTGTAGCGCTATATAAATAAAAGTGTTTTTGGTGTGTGTGTAGAGTGCTCCTGTAGTCCAGACGGCTCTCGCAGCGGTGTGTGTGATCAGCTGACGGGTCAGTGCGAGTGTCGCCCTCATGTGGAGGGTTTGTCATGTGACCGCTGTGCTGCGGGTTACTGGAACCCATCCTCGCCCTACGGCTGCCAGCCCTGTGACTGTGACCCCGTCAACGCCCGCAGCGCCTCCTGTGACCAGGTACATGACAAAACACACACGTCATGTGATCACATGACCATACACACATCACATGATGACATGAATCTTACGTGTGTTTCCTGTGGTTCAGCGCACGGGTCAGTGTCTGTGTCGCCCGGGCATCGGGGGCCGGACCTGCAGCGGTTGCCCTGAAAACACATTCGGAAATCCTCTGATCGGCTGCAGATGTGAGTGTTTCTCCCACACAAACCAATCATAAATAAAGAAATACGCTATCACTAATCATTATTACAACAATAAAGAAATCACTAATCCAGGACGTTGATTGTTTTGTCCTGTCAGCGTGTGACTGTGACCGGTCGGGCACGGAGCCGGGGGGCTGTGATAAACGCAGCGGTGCGTGTCTCTGTAAGCCAGGCGTAACCGGAGCCCGCTGCGATACCTGCAGCCGAGGACACTGCGCTAGTTTCCCAGAATGCCCGGCATGTCCGTCCTGCTTCTTCAGTATGAACGGGCGTCTGCAGCAGCTCACGCTGACCCTGGAGCGGCTCTCCAACCAGCTGATCCTTTCAGGCGGGAGACCGACCTCCAGCGACGCCAGCCACAGGATCCGCTCACTGATGGACACCCTGAGACGCCTGCAGGAGACCGTGAGCATCCCGCCAGAGTCCAGCCGCACACTGACCGACAGCCTGCAGAGACTCAATCAGATCAGGTACACTACAAATGTATAAATATGACATATGTAAAAATATTAAATCTTATTTTTATAAGAAAATAATAAATTAAATTCATTCAGAATTAAATGTAAGTATTATAATTATAAGTAATTCTAAAAAAGAAAGTCTCAGTTAAGAGTAATATAAAGTCAAAAATGATAAACATTTCAACATTTTAGAAAATAAATATTAGTGGTCAACCGATTATTGGCCTGGCTGATTATCCGTGCCGATATTTAGCATTTTTATAGTTATCAGTATTGGTCATTTTTAAAACAAATTTTCCGATAAGATAATTAATAAGCATTTAAAACAAGAGCCCTTGTTGTTTTTTGATTTTGACTTTAGTTAATTTTTTTGTAAAACTTAAAAGTTTTCATATTGGTTTAAAATATTGGTATTTATAAAAAAATTTAATCAAAAATCACAATTGTAAAAAATAAAGACCCAATTATGAGTAACGAAAAAGTTATTATTAAAAAAAAATAGTAATTAAAGGAATAATAATTAATAATAAAGTTAAATGAATGTATTTATTAAATATTAACAATACTAGACATTTTTAATAAAGCTAAAAATTATATTTTAAAAAGCCATATAAATATTATATTATAATATTAACAATGCAGTTTGCAGTGAAAATTAAGTGCATTTAAAAAAAGGAAATAATGAGAATTTGAGATGTAAAGTCAGTGTAAACTGATGTGTATTCATGACAACAGAGTTCAACTCTTTCTTCAGACTGAAGCTGCATTGTGAGTGAGTTGTGTTTGTTCGGACACTCTTGCAGGTCTCAGTTGAACGGTTTGACTGAGGATCTGGCATCCCAGCCGAGGGACGGCGATATTAATCGCAGCCTGGATGACCTGCAGGCGATTCTGTCTTCTCTGAGTCTGGAATACTTCACCAAGAGAAACGCTTTCACCAACAACGCTGGATCCAACAATGCCAGTGCGTGAGCAGCGCCTATCTTTATTACTCTATATATATATATTTATATACTCTAATGAAAAAGCTCTCATTCTCAGGCACCTTCTACGCCATCCAGAAGTCGTACGAAAAGTCAACAGATGCCGTCAAACGAGCCGACGCTGCAAAGGACAGCCTGAAGAAGTCTGAGGGCCTACGAGAAAACAGCCTGAGCGACCTGACAGACGTGCAGCCCGGAAACACCAGAGATTTGGAGAAACTGAAGAAGGATCTGGCAACCCGACCAAATCTGACACCAACCGCCAACAAGGTGAGAGAGAATTCACATGATTGGCTTAGCAAAAGTGTTGGTTTTTCAGCAGATGAGTGAGTAATGTGTTGTTGTGTAGGTTTGCGGAGGTGATCGTGTAGATTCCTGCACTCCAGAGCGCTGCCCCGGCGATCTGTGTCCTCCTGACGGAGGGCCCCCATGTGGAGCAGAGAAGCCCTGCACCGGAGCACTGCCCAACGCTAATAAAGCCTTCCGGGACGCTGATGAGGTGAAGGCCAAACTACAGGATCTCAACAACAAGATCACGCAAGCAGCTGCACAGGTATGACAACACACATTCATAATTACGCTAGAAATAAGCAAAATTAGCTAAATTAAAATTCTAAATAATGAGAAATAAAGAAGTTACAGAAATATGGAAAAAGTCCAAATATAGACCTAATAATTACAAATCAAATTAAATTGGACATATAAATATTAAACAAAAATGACACAAAAAATGTGACAATATTAAATGAATAATAAATAATCAAAACATAGTATTCATAAATATTAAATTGGCAGTAAATAAATATTGCATTATAAACATTATTAATCTGTTTTGCTATGACTTTAAACCAAACACACCTTCTGAAACACAGATACAGGATGCTGAAGATTCAGCCAATAGGGTAAGACTGTCCACAGACGAGCTGGCCAATCAGATCAAGCAGGTGCAAGCTGACGTGGATAAAGACATGAAGGACACCAAAGACTTCATAAACAATCTCAGGGACTTCCTGTCAGGTGAGATTTTACTTTATTTGACATACTGCACACTGCCAAGTATGTACTATGATTCGGCAGTCGTTCACACTGGATTCGGCTCCTGTTTTGTCTCTCAGAGCCTCATTCAGACCCTGATGAGGTGCAGCGGGTGTGCGAGGCTGTTCTGGATGCTCAGGTTCCTCTGAGCGTGGAGAAGCTGAAGCAGAAGCTGAAGGAGCTGCAGGACCTGGCGTCTTCACTGCCAGACAGCAGCAGAGTCCTGGAGGACAGCAAAGAGCAGCTGGAGGATGCCAGAAAGCTGCTGGAGGAGGCTAACAGCACACGGTAACAACATGCTAACAACTCATGTAATATTTTCTCTGGTGTTAATTCAGTATTTCTGTAACGTTCTCGGTCGTTTTTATCTGCAGAGACTCTGCGTTCGGTATCCAGCAGGACGCTGAGAGCATCCTCAAGACGATGGACGACAACGAGGATGTTTTGGATGAGCTGAAAGACAAAATCTACACAATCACCAACATCACAAACAACGTCAAGAACGACGTTAAACAGGTCAGTTTGAGATCTGAGCGAAAAACCACAGAAACTTTGTCCAGACTCGCACTAACGCGACAATGTCCTGTGTGTCTCAGATAGAGGATGTGCTGCGGCCCGCTGAGCAGGGGATTGTGGAAGTCACAGGGCTGCTGGACGAGATGCGCCCCCTGCTGGACGACCTGAAGAAAGACATAACGACAGGAACAACGCATGCCAACGAAGCTCAGAATCAGGCCGATTCAGCTCAGGACGAGGCCGAACAAGCAGCAGAGGTGTGAGAACACACAAAACACAAGCTGTGGATTCAACATGTTCATTTGGTGTTTAAATGATTGATGATCAGTGGCTTTCTTACATTTATATCATATGACGTAATTCAGCAATATCACACTGCAAACGTGAGATTCATTAGTACAACAGTTTTATAAACAGGAAGTTGATATTTTGATATCTGCTTTTGTTAATTACACAAACGGAAACAGTTCTAATCAAAGACTGAAACACAGCTGTGTTTTAGACTGAACGAAATAACAGTTTGAATGAATTAAGTGAGCGAATGATTCAGTGACTCATTCATAAAGACTTTCATTATCTGAAAGAACCAGTCATTTTAATCAATCAGTTTTATGTTTACAGTATAATTTTAGTATTAATTATATACATGTATTGATCATAAAATTCAATTAGTTAGTAGTAATTTAACTTATAAATGCACATAAATGAATAAGTTATATGTTAACTATTTTATGAATTCAGTTACTTTTTGTACGTTTATATCTTTTTAAAACATGAACGTTAAGAAATTTTAATTAAAATACAAAATAGTTTGTAATTTATTCATCTATAAATGCACACAAAGAATAAATCATTTAATTGAAAACATTTAGTTATATTTATTTATTTTTTTAATGAATAAAGTATGATAATGATTCAGTGACTCATTCCTAAATACACTTACTTGTTTCGTTTCCACATGAATCAGCTGTTTGAAAAAAATTGGCTAAATAAATGATTCAATGACTCACTCGTGAAGACTCACTCACCTACTTTTTTATGATTTAGAGTATCATGCCATTTTTTATAAAAAAATTATTTTGTAGCATGATTTATGCAGTTTGAAACCTTTTTTAATGACTGTTGACTGCTTTTATATAAAAACAGTAATCACTTTAAGTGATCATTTCTGGCTAATTTCTCAGACAAAGTTGACTTGCAGTTAATTTGAGATTAATCGGATTAATGAAGTGGGTGACAGTGAATAACCCCTCTTGTGTTTCAGGAGCTGGAAGCGCTGAAGGATGAGTTTGAGCGATTGAAGAGTGCAGCGGCCGAGAACACCGAGGCGGGTGAAGAGTCCGCCCGCTTACAGGCGCTGCAGGAGGATGCGGAGTCTCTGATGATGGACACCAGCGACATCATGCAGGCTCTGAAAGGTACCGTCCAGTACACACACATCTCATGATGCTCAGTGCACACACACCCATGCTAACCAGCGGCGTTGTGTTTTCAGATAAAGAGGCATCCGTTCGTGAGGGAGCGGCGGAGCTGCAGCAGAACGCAGAGCAACTGACTGGTTTGGATGATCAGGTGAAGAAACTCCGAGACGACATCCGCTATAAAGTCACCAGTCTGAGCATGTGCCAGGGCTGAGCCAGGCCTGGCAACACACACCACAAACAACACTAATAACAAAACAACTAATAAAATCAAGTGTCTGAATGAAGATTCTTGTGAGTGCGTGTTAATATTTACAGTGGAATACCAGCATACTACAGTGTGCACTCTAGGCTGCTTACTAAGAGAAGTATGCAACTGCGTTATCTTTAACTAAAACTATTCAAAATAGTTTCAGCTATATTAATTAGCTTTTTTCATTAAATTGTTTAAAGACATGCTACATGGAGATTCGGTTTTGAGTGGTGATGCAAATGAATCACTGAATCAAAGTGAATCAAATCGCTGAATCAGTCGTGAAACATCTTGTTGAATCAAATAATGGATGGAGTGAGTCGGTTTACTGAATCAAGTGAACCGATTTGTTCAAACGGATTCGTTAACTGGATTGAATCGATTCACTGAATCAGTAAGATCGGTTCACTAAAAGTGTATAATACCAAAATAAATTAAATTTGACATTTTACGTAAAATAAAACCATTTAATATATTTATTACACTTCATACTATAATGTAAGTTTGTGTAAACATCACACTGTACTGCACTTCTACACAAATTTAGTAGGCATTTTGTGCACCAAAAAAGACTGGAGATGATAAAGTATGAGTAGTATGTTGGTGTGTAAATCATTTTATTTTATGTTTTTTATTACAGATATATAGCAGCGTGTTTATGGGTTACGGCAGAGCGTGTAATAAGCCCCTAAATAAGATACAATCATCTTACATGCATATATAAAACATAAATATAGAGATTACAACAGCGAGTATGAATTTGCAATAAGAAAATAAGATTTAAACATGAAAAACAGTCAAACCTGCAGCTGTTTACAGTAAAACAGTGGCACATGTGATCCGCCCTTCCCATGATGCACCGCCTTCGGCCCAAATACGACTATCGTACGTGAATATACAGATAATAATGCGCTAAACCTGCCTCGTCTTGAATTCCTGAGAGAAATGACATTCTCGATCTCCTCGAAATGATACTTTCGCTAGTGAGAGATGAAGGTTTGAGACGCAGACATGTGCGCGATTGGCACTCGTGAGGGTCCAGCGAGCGACGGACCCCGAGATGTCCGAGAAAAACACACACATGATGATCCTACGAGAGCAGGATCTGAGAGAGAGACACAGAAGAGGAGACGTCACACACCTGTACTGTCAACACACGCTCAAAGAGGCGGGCCGAAGCACTACTCACTTCATTTGACTGACAGCTGTCAATCAGAACATTACATCACAGAGCAAACCCCGGTCTGCAGAGACTGGCCCCGCCCATCCATTCCATGAGTCACTCTGTCTGATCTGAAACACGCAGAGAGAAAAAAACATTTTATTTGACAATATTGACATATTTACATCGAAATAAACTTTCAGCTTCAGCCAACTATGTGAATCGGCTTGCTGAATCATATGAGTTGATTCACTGAAGTGAGTGAGCCGACTGACTGAATCTAACTAATTCAGTGACTCCATTGAATCGAGTCAATATGATCTCTTCCTTAAATCAATTGATTGAATCAACTGAATCAATCACTGAAATAAATGTATGATACAAATGGACAGCTGAATTAACTGAACTGAGCAACTCAAGCAGCACTTCTGCTGAAATCAAATGTACTATACGGTATTTGAAGCATGGCACCTGTTGGCGGCGCTGGGCAGGTCAGACTCGGAGCGATAGGTGTGTTGACCGGTCTCACAGATGACCAGTGCGTGCATCGGCTCGCTGTTGCTGGCCTTGAGCGGGCCCCGCCCCCTGCTGACATCAGTGTGAGGCGTCAGGGTCATGTGACTGCACGAGGGGTTCCCATTGGTGTCCAGCTCGTCGGGGGGCGGGCCGGGAGATGAGACGTCCAGCACCTGTATGAGCGGGGCTGGGGCCAGGGCCGGAGGGTCAGCGTGGGTCTGCTGGAGCCGCCGCATATGACTGACCACCACTGTCGCGTTAATGACCCGCTGAAACAATTATCAATCAAACATATTTATTTAACACTTTGATGCGATCTTGTCTGTCCTGTATGAACGAAGGTGAATCAGACTTTCTCTCTGCTCTCTCGCTCACCTTCCATTTGGATTTGGCAAAGTTCTTCTGCATCTGCTCACAGACCGAATGAATGATGTTGTCATTGTGCGCCGTGTTTCCACTGATCCTGAACAAACGCAACATTCAGTCATCACAAATCTAATTTAGAGGCTGCAAGTTTTTATGCAAACATTAATTTGTCTAAAATAATTTTCTTCTATGACTCAATAAGTTCATTCTTGACACAAAACAACACTCCATGTTTCTCACCATGGATGACTGAGAGCTTGTTCGGTGGTGAAGCGTTTGATGGGGTTTTTCTCCAGCATGTGCCTGATGAAGTCCTTCGCTGCAGAAATCAAAAGAAAAGAGAGTTTAATCACAATTATTAATAAGGCAAAAAGCATCCATGCCTGAATAGTGGCTACAAGAGTTGATGCTGTAGTACAGCTGACGGCCTCCAGGTGGCAGTAATGTCTCTTCATGTTTCTAAAGCTACTGGGTGTGTGAAGCGTCTGAGACACACCTGACTCAGAGATGTCATCCCAGTACGGCGAGTGGAAGGCGTATTCTGCCTTCATGATTTTGGAGAACAGGCGCGTTTCGTTCTCCTCGTAAAACGGCGGGTAGCCGCTCAACCTGAACAAACACATAAGCGATTAAAGGACAAACACCGCTGAATGTCTCTCAGAAGATTCTACATGAGCCCAGACTCACAAGATGTAGGTTATGACGCCGATAGACCAGCAGTCCACAGCCTTACTGTACGGCTTCTGAGAAAGAACCTCCGGAGCTGAGGAGAAACACCACAACCAGCAACATTATAAACATTGAATGGAAATTTCATTGACATATCAGGGCTGCGGTGATTAACCGGTGCAGAATTGATGGATTATGTAAACACAGCCCTTGTGATTCACTTCAACCTTCTCAAATTGTATGAATGATTATTTTAGGTTGGAGTGTGTGTAAGGATTTGGAAACGAGCAGAGTACGGCTGTTTCTGAAGCATGCAGTGCCCTCTGCTGTTCAAAACTAATTTCAGGATCAACTCCTAAAAGAATCGTGAATGCAATCATTTCTCTATTGCACGATGCATTCATTTATTTTCCCAGCCCTTTGATGCTTGATTGCAAAAAAACGCTCATACCAACATATCCTGGTGTTCCACAGGCTGTGGACATCACGCCGTGATCGGCCATCTTGGACAGACCGAAGTCGCTGATCATGATCTTGGCGTTCTCGTCTGGACTGTAGTACAGCAGATTCTCAGGCTACAGATGGATACAATCACGGACGTTAATATTGTTTCGTTAAAAACTGGAACATTAGGAGACGGTCTTCTCTCACCTTCAGGTCTCTGTGGACGATGCTGTTCTGATGCAGGTAGGAAACGGCCTCCAGGACCTGTTTCATCACTCGGCTGGCGTCTTTCTCTGTGTATACGCCTTTGTCCAGAATACGGTCGAAGAGCTCTCCGCCAGACACCCTGCACACAAAAACACATTAAAACAATGCTAACAGGTGTGTGGGAATGTGTTTGCGTGTATATTTTAGGCATTGTTAGACACGTACAGCTCCATGACCAGGTAATAGTGTGTTCTGGTTTCGTAGAAATCTTCCAGTCCCACCACATTATCATGCTTTATCCTGAAAGACAAAGAGAGTCTTTTAGGGTACAGTATTTCCTATTTATTGCAAAACCTACTTTTGCAAACTCTTCCGAGGTTTATAGCTCGATCGCAACCAAAGCAACAAAGCACCGAATCTTTGGTGGAACAAGGACAAAAATATAAAAATGGCTGTAACTATGGAAGTATTTGTCCTATCAAAGTCGTTGTGCATGGTTAAGGTCTAAAGTGCCACAAGTGTCTATGGGAACACTTACGTATCACAAAAAAACATGGCCGCCATTAGACTGAGCACCTATTAGACAAAGTAAACAGAGACCAATTGGAACAAAACTTGGTGGGCCTGTTTGATTCATGGCCCCAAAGGTCTGAGAGAAATTTGAGAGAAATCGGCCACTTTTTTGAGGACGTATACAATTGTGCATTGCATCATATCGTATGATAGACCTACTCATTCCAAACAGCTTTGCCTCTAGAACCACTGCTGTCAATCAAACTATTTTTAAATGAATGAAAAAATGTGGAAAACTGAACTAGTAATAGTTTTTATTTTTTACTGACCCTTTGGGAAACTATAATGGGGTCCTTTAGAGAAGGGGCCTTTCCAAATATACCCAAAAGCCTAAACAAAACCTCAAAACTTTTTTTCGCTTCGATCTTCTTAAAACATCAGCGGCCCGTGGTGTTTATGATCTGTAGTTTTGGGGACAGTGATCGGTGATTGTATTTGTGTTTTAGGGCTCTGTGGTGTTCAGCGTCTGACACTGGTCTGTGGTGTTTGCGTCTAGTTTGTCCTCGCACCTCTTCAGCACTTTGATCTCGTTCTCGAGGTTCGAGTGGTGCAGCTGTTTCTTCTTCACGCACTTCAGGGCGTAGAAATTCCCCGTCTTTCTCTCCCTCACCAGATAGACCTCCGAAAACGAGCCCCTGCAGAAACAGAAAGGACATGAACATCTTATCTTCAGTATGTTCTGGACGTTCTCGCAGTGAGCAAGCTTCCAGGTCAGCAGTAATCTATCCGCACAAGGCCTGCTGCATGTGTCCGCTGAAGACATGACCACCTGGTTTATCTCGAGTCCACCTCTTCCGTGAATAACTGCCCTAGAACGAGGATTACTGTGCCTTATATAAGAGACCCAGTGCCGCCCCTCATGACTGATTACCCACAATGCCTTTAATCCCTAGCAACCATACACTGCAACCACCTAGCAACATGTTCTCACCAGGCTTGGCACACTCTCAAAGCATCTAGGTGTACATGAGCAGCGTTGATCACATTAGTCACGGTTTGGCCATTGCCAATCGATGATCGGGTGATTATGGGAAGTCAGTCAGACCTTGCCAGCTCTCTAAGCATGCTGTAACTGACAATCCAATTATGGCACTCATTCAAAAAGTGCATATCCATAATTCCCAAGTATCGCTCTATAGACTGATCACAGTTTCTTTTGGAGGCAAGTTTGTGGTGTAGTGTAGCTTGGCAAACCCTCGTACATTCACCCCTCGGTAATCCTTTAATTGACTAGTGTCAGGATGTTCTGTGATGTCCGTCTCAGATGAAGATTGACAGGTGTCAAACGCTCTCCCAGAACACGCTCAACTAACTAATATAGCAACTTACAGAGAAATCGAAACGCTATAATGTCTGATAATATCTCAGAAAGCTGTCTCAACGTTTCATCCCTTAATTCTTCTCTATTCCTCAACATGCCTCGCCAAGCTTTCAATCACTGTGTACACTGCCTTCATAATACTCCAGATTATTGAGGAGCACCTCGTAATACTTCACAACGTCTTCCAGCGCTGCAGGCAACTTCATTACAGCTTCTGGTGCTTCACAATACTTTATCATAAAGCTTCATAACAATTCACAATGCCTGATGGAGATTACTAACACTTTATATTTAGTATTCTGAAGCTTTATGGATATAATAAACCATCATGAGGTTGCTGCTAAGGTTTTATGTAGCTCTATGAACCCTCCGTGTCATAAGTGCTTACTATATATTATATACTATTATACACTTTATAATGCTTTATAATAACTCATAACGTTTCATAGTGCTTCGTAAACGCTCATAATTCTTCATAAAGATTCATGAAACTTTATGATCCTTACAAAGCTTTACAACACCTTGCAGTACTTTATAAAGCTTTATTAAGTTTCATAAAGCTTCATAACCCTTCATAAAG